>VZQC01014625.1:1903691-1977904 GCA_009823505.1 Rhizomys pruinosus | reverse complement strand
AAAAAAAAAAAGTAAGCAAAACAAAACAGCCCACCAAATTATACCAAATTAATGGCTTTTTATGTAAAATATGCATAACTTTAAGAATTAACAATTTAAGCCAGGCGTGGTGGCACACACCTTTAATCCTAGCATTTGGGAGGCAGAGGCAGGAGGATCTTTGTGAGTTCAAGGCCAGCCGGGTCTACACAGTGAGTTCCAGGACAGCTGGGGCTACAGGGAGACCCTGTCTTGAAATGACAAAAAAAAAAAAATTAACAATTTGTATAAAATTAGATGACAGTTTGTGGATATAGAATCATAACTCTTGGGGCTGGAGAGATGGCTTAGCGGTTAAGCGCAGTGACTGCTCTTGCAGAGGACCTGGTTTCAATTTCCAGCACCCACATGGTGGCTAAGAACCGTCTTTAAGCTGGGCATGGTGGCTCTCGCCTTTAATTCTAGCACTCCGGAGGCAGAGGCAGAGGCAGGCAGATCTATGTGAGTTTGAGGCCAGCCTGGTCTACAGAGTGAGTTCCAGGTTATCTGGGGCTATAGGGAGACCCTGTCTCAAAAAAAAAAAATAAAAATAAATAAAATAAAATGAAGCGTAACTCTCACTTCAAAGGGGGTTAGGAAATAGTTTATTCTGAAGCCAAATATGAATGAACATGCAGGGCAACATAGAATCAGTTTACCCCCATTTCCCTGTTCCAGTATGTTAACAGTTGCATTACAGTTTTATAGTAGCAGAACCATAGCTGCTACCTGATGACATTCTTCACCTTTTGATTGGTGGAGAGTCATTTTGTCAGTCACAAGAATGGTAAGGCCCAAACAGAGGTAGGCAAGGCATTGCCATTTATGGTCAAGCCAGGCCTTAGATAAAATATGCATAGGCTCTGGATTTGCAGCATGCCAAACTCTTCACGGGCATTGAGGTGCTAATCACTTGGTCAGCCTTATAGGAAGTTCAGTCCAAGATGCCAGATTTTCTGGAAACTTCGGTTTTCAAATGCCAGAGTTTCTTAAATATTTAAATACTCGTGAAATGGCCTTTTGACTTTTGGATGGTCATTCCACCCGTGTATTTGTATTTAATAGCCTTTCATATAAAGTATTTGTAAGTTTTCAGAAGTTTCTGAGGTAGGTTGTTGGGCTGAGCGGTAAATGCTCCAGTCTGCTAAGTTCACTGGAAGGTGTTTGTTCTGTTGCATGCCATCTTTCTTTGGTTTCATGAGGGATCTTTTATGATTTATTTGTTTAGAATTTCTCTACTTTTGTAAAAAGTGGTGGTATACACTTTTTAATATTGTATTTTCATTTTATGTGTTTGAGTGTATTGGCTGCACCCATGTTCTGCAGTGCCTGCAAAGGTCAGAAGAGGGTGCTCGGTCTCCAAGAACTGAAGTTACACACAGTTGTTAGCTGCTATGTGGGTGCTGGGAATTGAACCCAGGTCCTCTGCAAGAACAGTCAGTGCTCTTAACTGCATGTGTACAACCCTGAGATACATACTTTTATGTTCTAATTATAGTAGATTTATACCATGTGAACAGATTCTGTTTGGGACAGAGACTCCCTGTTGTCTTGTGGCCAGAAAGAGGACTTGGAGATGAGCTAACAAATTCCCAGTGTTCTGTTGTTCCATTGGCCATTTTTGAAGACCAATTTTATTTTAGTGGCTTATGTCATATAATTAGTGTGAGAGTTATACCATATATTCTAAGTTTAGTATTGGACAGTGGTTCTTTTGTTATTGGGGTTTTTTTTTGTTTTCATTTTCATTTTTTGGCACTTTTGAGATAGGGTCACCCTTTAGTCCCAGCTGGCCTGGAGCTCGCTCACCACCCTGTCCGGCAATAAAGATGGTTCTTAGCCACCATGTGGGTGCTGGGAATTGAACCCAGGTCCTCCAGAAGAGCAGTCATTGCTCTTAACTGCTGAGCCATCTCTCCAGTGGTTATTTTTTTCTAATGTGACAGATTTATTATGATTTTTAGGTTTTTGTAAGGATTTTGGTCTATCAATAGTATTCTGTTGTGGTTCCAAAATAATCTATTTTTGGTAGCATATGTTAAATTGCTTGGATATCACAGAAGCAAGTGTTGTACTTTTAATCTTCATGCACTTTTCAAAAAATGTTAACCTATCTTTGGAAGTCTCTTTTTAACTAATAAGGGGTAAAATGTCAAGGCCTGAGAACTTTAAAACATTGTTCCTACATTCTAGCACTTCTACTGCTCTGGAGCCTCTGAAATGAGTCTTTGAGCAGTAGTGGGAACATTATAAAGGAGAGGAGGAGCAACACAAGACAGAGCTCTTTACATTTTATAATAAACTTATCTTTCTGAGTTATTTTTCCTTTGCATAGTAGACAGTGGTACGTCCTTAGTGTTACATATTGAAACATACGAAGCAATGAATATTTAAATAAAGACTTGTTTATTCCGTGTGTTGGCAGGTTTTTTACTATACTTTTCATTTTTAAATCTCTTTCTTTTTTTAGGAGATAAAGATGGCAGCAAGGTAACTACAGTGGTGGCAACTCCTGGACAGGGTCCAGATAGGCCCCAAGAAGTCAGTTACACAGATACTAAGGTGATTGGAAATGGATCATTTGGTGTGGTATATCAAGCCAAACTTTGTGATTCAGGAGAATTGGTTGCCATCAAGAAGGTTTTGCAGGACAAGCGATTTAAGGTAAAATCTGGTGTTTCATGCTTTTTCCCCCTCTCTTAATCATGGAAATGATTAGGTTGTTTTTTAGACTCCATTTTTGCTTCAGTTTGTGTCAATTTTTGTTCAGCTTAATTACAATAGTGTTAAGATTTCTAGCTTGATATTTCATAGGAATAAAATTTGTTAAATATTAAAGTAATACAAAAACATATGTACATAAAGTTCTATAAGAGGGTAAGCTTATTCTTCAAGAAATTAGCCTCTCCCTGCCTTGTCTCAGCAGTGTGAGAGATCAGAGAGGTACTGGGTATAAAATGTGTGCATGTGGGGCTGGAGAGATGGCCTAGTGGTTAAGAGCGCCGACCGCTCTTGCAGAGGACCTGGGTTCAATCCCCAGCACCCACATGGCGGCCGAGAACCGTCCGAAACTGCAATTCCAGGAGAACTCCAGTTCCAGGGGAATCTGACACCCTCTTCTGACCTCTGAGGCATTGCACGACACGGATGCACAAACCTGCATGCAGACAGTACATTCATACACATACAGAAATAAATAAAATTAAAAAAAAAAAAAAAGAATGTGTGCATGTGATGCAGTTGGTTCTGCTTCTTTCTTGAAAAATACCCTTTAATCTGTGATACAGGACTTTTAAATTATAATAGACATTTAAAATTTTTAAAATAAAGTTGGAAAGTAAGATATCTGCAGAGCAACGAACTCATTAAATTTTGACTCACGAACCAATTCCATAAAAATATTGAGAAGAGATGCATCCAGAAGTCAACTACATGATTACTTCTGTGCCCATTCTTCTTTCTCTTTTCTTTCCTGAATAACCTCTTTCAGATATAGTTCAAGGTTTATCCTCTTCATATTTTGTTCACTGTTCCTTAGGCAAGATTTGTGCTTCATCGTCTGGTCCAGTGCTCTCTTAATGCAAAACAGTCTGTCATTATAAAGGTTTTCAGGACGATGTCTTATGGCTTCTTTCATATCTGCATCCTCATTTAGTGTATCATTTCAACCAGTTTGTTGAGTCCTGCAGCATTGTAATATACTATTTTTGAGTTCCTTCTAGCCACTGGCTTGATGCTGTAACTGCAGGCCTGCCTGCCATGTTGACCTAGGATTTTTTTTTTTCCCTGTGTATAACACTTGTTTTCACTTATTTTTCTTCTATTTTCTAGAAACCAGCCAAACCTCAATTCTTGTCATTTCTTACACCATCTTTTTAATAAATCCTGTGCATGAAAGCACAGATATCATGTGGACAACATTCCATGTTGCGGAATGGTGGCAAGAATGAGTCCTGAGCTCTGGGGAAGGCTGTGCTATGAACAAGCTTCTCAGCCTTCTCTGTTCCACATCTGCAACAAAGTGTCTCTCGTGCTGGGAACTGTGCTAACATTTAAGAGGTTACCATTGCTTTGAAACAGCTTGTAGTTTAGTGTCTTGTTTGCTCTAAAATATCAGCATTCTGAAGTACTTTAAGTTATTATTTTATATTTTAATTATTTTATTTTATTTTAAAATTTATTATTATTTTTTTCTTTTTGAGACAGGGTCCCCTTGTAGGCCCAGCTAGCCTGGAAGTCAATATGTAGACCAGCTGGCCTTGAACTCACAGATCCGCCTTCCCAAGTGCTGGGATTAAAGGTGTGTACCACCACACTCAGCAGTTTTTAAATTCTAAGGTTATTTTCGTCTTTCGAAAGCATGAATCTCATGTTGACAAATACCTACTTGATCTTTATATAGTTAAATCTTTTGCCATTTTCTCAAATTGGCAGGATGTGTTTGTGCATGTGTGTGTGTGTGTGTGTGTGAGAGAGAGAGAGAGAGAGAGAGAGAGAGAGAGAGAGAGAGAGATTTTTGCATGTATTTGTGAGTGGAGGCCAGAGGACACCATCCACTCCCCCCCCCAACTTTTTTTTTGACAGGGTTTGGGATGTGTGATCTAGAACTTGCCGAGTAGGCCAGGCTGGCTAGCCTGTCTCTGCCTTCCTTGCCTGGCATTACAAGTGTGTAATGTACACACTTGTACATTACAGTGTAGTGTGTACCGCCACATCTAGATTTTTTTTTTTTAATGTGGGTTCTGGAGAACAAACCCAGGTTCTCATGCTTTTAGGGCAAGCACTTTATCAACTGAGCCATCTCCCTTCACCCAAGGCTTCTTTTCTGAGACCAGCTGATCCCCTCTGTCTTTCTTTCTTCCCTCTTTCCCCAGATTCTGGTGCATGTTAGGCAACTTCTCTATCACTGAGCAGTCCTTTAGTCCTGAAGGACGGCTTTTAAGACCCAACAAAAGCTTTCATCTTGGTTTCCAGAGTTTGGGATGATGATGATGAGGATGATGATGATGATGATTATTATTATTATTATAGCTTTTTCCTTCTGAATGCTGGTAAAAGACCTGCTCTGTTCTGTTTAGAAATCACTCTTCTTCTGTAGAAATTTTGTTTAATATTTGTGGGTTTTTTTTTTTTTTTTGGTCTTTTTGAGACAGGGTCTCCTGTAGCCCCAGCTTACCAGGCTGGCCTTGAACTCACAGAGATCCACCTGCCTCTGCCTCTGCCTCCTGAGTGCAAGGATTAAAGGCACGTGCCACCACGCCCAGTGTTTCTTTTAATATTTGTAACCCTACTGGGATTGTATATTTATACGCACATATATTACACACTGTTACTTTTTTACTTTAAAACAGATTCTCCCTGTAGCCACAGCTGGTCTGGACCTTGCTATGTAGGACAGACTGGCCTGGATCTCACAGAGATTCCCCCTCCCTCTGTCTCCTGAGTGCTGGGATTAAAGGTGTATACCACCATACTGGCCTTGGATTATATTTTGAGTGAATTCAACTTCTCTCCCATTAGCATGCACAGAAGTGGGGAAGTGTGTAAGAAGCCCTAATTCTAGCTGAAGAACTTCTGGGAGAGGAAGAGTCCATTTTCTTAGGGGCATGACGCTAGATATAAGTTAACTAGGCTCCAGTGGATGGATGCACATTGAAGGACTTTTGGGGACACAAATTTGACTTGAGAGACCTTAATATATATGATGAAGTCCATGAAATCTGGTGGTGAAGCCAATAAGAGGGGTTTAGATAGTGGAGGGGGAATTAAATATCAAAATATATGAAATTCATAAAAGTTCAATAAAAAATTATAACCATAATGCTATATATTCCTAGGCTGTATAGTCCGTTGTCTTTTCTGTTTTCCTTTTAACCCCCCCCCACCTTTACCCCCTGCCCTCGCTTTTTTTTCCCCCCAAAGTGTCACCTACTGCCCAGGTTTTTCTGGAACTCAGAATCCTCCTGTCTCAGCCTCCTCAGGGTCTCCTTTATCACTGAGTTCTCTATTCTGTTAGTTCTCTCTTGTATCCTCAACAAACAACTACTGGATTTGAGGTGAACTTATTCAAAGGTTAAAAATTGGCTTGCATTAAAGTAAATATATTTAACAATATTCAGCTTCTCCAGAGTCTCATCTGCCCATCTGCACCAACCCTACATGGGCTGTTTAGGGTTGTTAAGCCTGTGCCTCAGCCCTGTCTTGTGAATGTCACACTTCCCAGCCCACTTGCTCCAGGTTTAACTCAAATTCAGCTTGTATAATACCCCAGGCAGACCTATCCAGGAGTTACTCTTGGCTACCACCAAACCTCCAATCAAAAATCAACACAATCTGCTAGCACTCCAGAGGCAGGTGGATCTCTGTGCGTTTAAGGCCAGTGACACAGAATTTTAAAAAAGCAGTCATACACATGATCAGAGAACTAAAGGAGTTTAAAAGACATGAGCAAACACCTCTTTGAACTCAAAAGATCCCAGTAAAGTCCAAAACTCAGAAATATTCAGATGAGTGAATCACAAAGACAGTTCAGGATTTGAAAATAAGTTCAGTAAAGAGAAATACTGAAGAAAACTCATTGAGATGAAGATGGAATTGAAAAACTCAGTAACCCATTTAGAAAACTCAGGGGAAAGCCTTACCAGTTGAATGGATCAAGTAGGAGGAAGGAAGGAAGAGGAAAAGATTATGGCAGGAACTTTGGGATACCATGAAAAGACCCAGTCTACAAATTGAAGATGTAGAATAATGTTAATAATGGGTCAGTAAGATAGACCAGATCTTTAACAAAATCACAGAAGAAAATGTTCCCAAATTAAGGAAAGACATATCTAGATAGATGCATACAGAATACCAAATAGGACCAGAAACTCAGGCTCCCTGACTTGTGATTGATTGTTCCTTGTTTTCAGCGTCCCACTCAGCTCAACTTTTAGACCTCTTGAAGGTGGCTGGCTCATGGCCCTCTGAGATCTGGGGAGTGACACAGCAGATTTCTTCTCCATTAGTAAACTGCAGGAGCAGTCACTGTCAAACCAAACTATATTTAAGGCCTTTTAGAATTGTTTGTTATGTGGGTAGGACTGCTAGTCTCTTTCTAAGAGAGTCACCTGGCTTACCATGCTTGTGATTCCCTTGCCTTTCCAGGAGGTTCAGATCGCAGCTTTGTGCTTTCTTGTCACTATGTATCTTTTATCTTTCTCCAGACTTTTCAGCTGGCCTTTGTTTTTTGTGGTTTCCAGTGTTTTTCCTGTCTGTCTTTGGATTATTCTCTTTTGGTAACATGACTCTTCCCATTTATTGCATCTCATGTCTCATGAAGGCAGCTTCTAACCTACCATCTGCTCTATTCATCTGTAATCTAAGGTAGTGCTTGTTTGGCTTTGATGTCAGCGTAACTTGGTGCTAGAGCCACAGTGCTACCCTGTAGTCTGGAAATTAGAACAACTTTGGTAGTGGTAGGCAGAAGGGTAGCATTTGGACTGTTGCAGCAGCTGATTCCCAGTATTTTTTTCTTATTTGTGGTTAGATAATTTTCTGTTCTTGTTTGTTACATTTTGTATCTCTTCATCAACTGTTAAGTCTCTTTGTCAATTATAATTTTTGGCTATTATGAACGGTCCCAGTATAATATTTGTTCTTAGCTTTGTGAGGACATTTTCCCATGTTTTTAGGGTCTACATACCTAGGAATGGATTTCTGGGTCACATGGTAATTTGGTACCAGAGAGTGGGCTGTTGGCTGTGAAGAACCTGACCATGTGGATGTTTGGAGAAATGTGGAAGACTTTGGAACTTTGGGCTAGAAAGGCTGTTGACTACTGTAAGCAGAGTTTAATGGGCCATTCTAGTGGAGGCCTGGAAGAAAGCATTGCTGCAAAAGATGTGGTTCCAGAGGAGGATAAAGACTTAGGCAGCAACTGGGATATTTTGATAAAGAGTCTGGCAGCAGTTTGCCCACAGCCCAGATGCTTGCCTGATGCTAAGTTGAAAAGCAATGGACTGATGTCTTTGGCAGAGGATATTTCAAGACAGCCTAATGTAGAAATGGTGGCGTGGCTTTTAATGGTGAATATTATACAGATCTACAGTGAAAAAGAGCAAATGGGGCAGAAGGAAATGCAGAATGTACAGTTTGGATCTGATAATTTCACTAGTAAGATTAAAGGTGTGGCCAAGTCTTGTGAAGGAGAGGCTCCCTTTCATAAGGAGACTAAAGTGATTAAGGAGAAGCCTGGAGATTTACAAGTAAACAAAAGAATCAGTACCTTCAGGGCAAGACCACACCCAGCTAATCCTCCAACAAGTCCAGGGCAGAGAAAAGTTGCAAATGTGGTTGAAATGGGCCAGGGTCCATCTCTAACTTGCAGCCGAACTTGGCAGTTTCATTCACGTGGTGCTGGCTTTGGAGATGTGAAGTTTGCAAGAGTGAAGGGGTCATCAGTTCTTCCTCCACGGTTTCAGAGAGCTGCTGGGGTCAGGCAGAGCCCAGCAGGGGTGTCCCTGCATAGAGAAGGCCCTAATGGGCCATTGCGTGAGGCTGTGAATGTGAGGTCTGGTTGGCGGCGGAGACCACAAGAAGACATTCGAGATGCCAGACCTGTGAGATATTTGCCAAGGAGAGCTGCATACAGGGAGTGGTACTGGCCTAAGAAAGTGATGTATGTTGCAAGCAAAGCTGGAAGAGCTGAGCCATCTAAGCCCTTTGGAAGTCAAGTCCCAGAAGTCGCACATTGAGCTACTGGACTTGGTGTTTGCCCTGCAGGTTTTTGGTCTTGTTTTGGTCCAGTATTTCCTCACTATGCCTCTATTCCTCCCTTTTGGAATGGGAATGTGTATTCAGTTCCACTGTACGTTGGGAGTGTGTAATTTGTCTTTTGATTTGACAGGAGCTTACAGTTAAGAGATTGGCCTGGGTCTCAGAAGAGACTTCGGACTGTAGACTTTTGAATGACATTGAAACTGGTAAAGACTATGGGGACTTTTGGACTAAATGCATTTTGCATTTTGTATGGTCAGGAGCCTATGGGGGCCAGGGAGTGGAATGTGGTGGTTTGAATGAGTGTCCCCCATAGACTGTAAGTATTCAGACATTTTTCTCCAGTTGGTGGCACTGTTTTTGGAGGTCTTAGAAGGTGTGGCCGTGCTACAGGAAGTACATTATTGGGGGCAGGCTTAGTGAGTTTAACAAGCCTTGTGGTTTACAGTTGCTCTCTCTCTGTTTCCTGTGCTCTTTGCGAGATGTGACCCTTGGCTTGCTGTTCCAGCTCCAGCCGCCATGCCTCCCACCACAATGGACTCTAAATCCCTGGAACCGTCAATCATAAGCTCAAATAAACTCTTCCTTTTATAAGTTTCTTGGTCATGGTGTTTTATCACAGCAACAGAAAAGTGACTAATACACATGGTTATTCCATGATTAATATCTTAGGAAATGGTAACCTGTAACTTGTTTTTGTGGTTTTTTTTTTTTTTTGTCTTTTCAAGACAGGGTCTCCCTATAGCCCCTGCTGTCCTAGAACTTGCTCTGTAGACCAGGCTGGCCTTGAATTCACAAAGATCCACCTGCCTCTGCCTCCCAAGTGCTAGGATTAAAGGCATGCACTACCACGCCAGGGTCTTTTTTGTCTTTCCTTTTTTTGGGGTGGGGGTCCTATTCTTTTTGTTTATTATTTTTTATTTATTTATTTTCTATGTGTATGAATGTACTGTCTGCATGTAGGTTTGTGCACCCATGTCATGCAATGCTGAGGAAGTCAGAAGAGGGTGTCGGATTCCCCTGAAACTGGAGTTCTCCTGGAATTGGAGTTACAGACCGTTCTCAGCCGCCATATGGGTGCTGGGGATCGAACCTGGGTCCTCTGCAAGAGCAGTCGGCCCTCTTATCCGCTAGGCTATCTCTCCAGCCCCGGGTCCTATTCTTTTTACAAGTAGCTGATGAATTAATTTTCTTAATATATTGTTCAGGATTTTATATCCATGTTCCTCAGGGATACTTGTGTATACTTTTTTTTTAAGTCATTCACATTAATAGCAAAGTAATATTGGTCTCCTTAAATGAGATTAAATGAATTTGGAAGTCTTAATGATTTTAAGAAAGATTATTTTTAATTATTTTTAAATGTTTATCAGAATTCACCTATGAAGCCATCTGCCCTGAGCTGTTCCTTTTTGTTTGGTTTGGTTTGGTTTTCAGACAGAGTCTTGCTCTGTAGTCACAGCTGAGCCTCTGGACTCTGACTTTCAAGTAGTAGAATTGCAGGCATGTTCCACCACACCCAGCTTGGGAAGCTGTTTTTGTTTTTGTTTTTGTTTTATTTTATTTTTTTATTTTGGGTTCTTTTGCATTTAATTAATTGTGTGGGTGCAGTGAACATGCCAGTCTGCACACGTGGAGATTGGAGGACAACCTGCAGGAATCTCTTCTTTCCTTCCGCTATGTATGTCTTGGGGATTGAACTCACGTAATCAGGCTTGTTGGCAGTCACCTTTTACCTGCTGAGCTATCTTGCTGGTCTTCTTGGGGTTTTTGATTAGTGATTTGGTTTCTTTATGTGTTATTCATCTGTCTAGATTCTCTATTTCTAATTGATTTCGGTTTCAGTACATTACCACTTCTAAGAACTTCTGTGTTTATAAGTAATTATTCATAATTCTCTTTTCTATGAAATTGATTAAAATGCCTCCTCTCCTTTCTTGTTTTGATTTTTTTTTTTTTTTTTTTTTTTTTTTTTTTGTTTTTTTTTGGTGTTTTTGAGACAGGGTCTCCCTGTAGCCCCAGCTGTCCTGGAACTTGCTCTGTAGACCAGGCTGGCCTTGAACTCAAAACGATCCGCCTGCCTCTGCCTCCCCAGTGCTAGGATTAAAGGTGAGCACCACCATGCCCGGCTCGATTTTCTTATCCTTGCTTAACTTAGTCTACTTAAGGTTTTCTTTCTTTTCTTTTCAAAAACCTGACTTTTGTTTGTTGATTCCCTCCATAATTCTTTCTATTCCGTATTTCATTCATTTTCTCCAGCTGGATTTTCTTATCCTTGCTTAACTTAGTCTACTTAAGGTTTTTCTTTTTCTTTTACAAAACCTGACTTTTGTTTGTTGATTCCATCCATAATTTTTTCTATTCCATATTTCATTCATTTTCTCTAGTCTTTATTATCTCCTGAAAATTTTGGTACATTTTCCCATTTTTTTAGTTTTCAGAGTATGACTGTAGTCTGATTTACTGTGTGTGTGTGTGTGTGTGTGTGTGTGTGTTTGTATGTTTGTGTTAGTTATTGGGAATTGAACCTAGGGCCTTCTGTAGTCTAGGCAAGTGCTTTACCACTGAACTACATTCCCATCCCTTCATCTTCTGTGTGTGTATGTGTTTTCAATTTATTTAATTGAAAAAAAATCTTTTTTATTTTTATGTTTTTGTTTGGGACAGGGTCTTCCTGGAGCCCTAGCTGGCCTGGGACTAGCTATGTACACTAAGTCTGCCTTCATCTCAAGAAAGATCAGCCTGCCTCTAACTCCAGAGTGCTTGGGATTAAAGGCATGTGCCACCATGCCTGACTTTTACTTGAAAGTTTTAATTGATTAAATTTGCTCTTTGGCTTTTCATACATGTATAAAGAACATTTTAATTACTCTCACCCCTTCAACACCCCCTCCTCCCTAACAATTTTTTTCCTACTTTCATGTCTTTTTTTCTTTCGCTTTGTAACTCACTGAATTTAACCAAGGCTATGTCTGTGAGCAACTCCTGCCACTTCCAGAAATTTTCAGTATTCTCTCACCCACAACTGATTGTTGACAGGGCTAGTTTTGTGCAGGCCCAGTGCAGGTAACTGTAGCTGCTGTGATTTCATAATTTCAGTGGCTGTGTCATAGCCAGAAGATGACATTTTTCAGCTTCTCCATATCTTCTGGCTCTTATGTTCCTTCTACCCCTTCTTTCCTGATATTCCCCTAGCCTTAGACTGAATTGTACAAATGTTTTGTGAGGGCTGAGTACCAGTCTGTCCCTTATTCTGAGCACCACGTGCAGCTTGAATATCTGCATTCACTGCCTTTTGGTCATCTCCGACCCCCAGCCTGTTTCCTCAATTGTGATTTTTTTTTTCTTTTAGACAGGGTCTCCCTATAGCCCCAGCTGGCCTGGAACTCACTCTGTAGACCAGGCTGGCTTTGAACTCACAGAGATCTGCCTGCCTCTTCCTCCGGAGTGCTAGGATTAAAGGCGTGTGCCACCATTCCCAGTTTAAAGATGGTTCTTAGCCATCATGTGGGTACTGGGAATTGAACCCCGGGTCCTTTGCAAGAGCAGTGTATGCTGCAGAGCCATCTCTCCGGCCCCCATGGGTTTTGTTTCTTAAGCCATTCTTCTAGTTTCTGTCTCTTAATTGGAGAATTCATTCCATTGATACTTAAAACTGTTGTTGAGAGAATTAGTTTCCAATCATTTTGATTTCTAGTACATTCTCTTTTTTTCCCAATTTTTATTGAGCTTTTGCACATTTCATACATTTCTTAATCGAATTTACACCTGTTCCCCCATCCAAACCCCCTCACCAGATTTATGCATTCTGCCATACATGTTAAGTCCCATCTTGTATCTTTTTCGGTCTTTTTTTTTTTTTAATTTTATTTATTTTTGTATGTGTATGAGTGTACTGTCTGCATGTAGGTTTGTGCACCAGTGTCATGCAATGCCGCAGAGGTCAGAAGAGGGTCTCGGATTCCCCTGGAACTGGAGTTCTCCTGGAATTGGAGTTACAGGCCATTCTCAGCTGCCATGTGGGTGCTGGGGATCGAGCCCAGGTCCTCTGCAAGAGCAGTCGGTGCTCTTAACCGCTAGGCTAGCTCTCCAGCCCCGGTCTTTTTTTTTTTTTTTTAACTTTTTTGATACAGAAGTTTACAGTTTTGCTCAGTTCTTTGAACAAGTCTTTTGTCATTGTTGCCTTTAATTTTTTGTTAGTCCAAAATATGCATACACACACACACAGACACACACGCGCGCGCGCGCATGTACACTCCATATGTATACCAAAATTACAAACTCTGAAAATAAACTCTAGGTTAATTCCAAAACAAGTTTAGAGTGGAACTCTTCAACAGTGACCCATCTGAAAAAGGTTTAACATCCAGAAGTCAGAAGTCACTTTCTTTTTATTTTTTTTTATGTTTATGGGTTCACATTTTTTTCTTTTTTACTTTTTTTTTTTTTGGTCTTTTTGAGACAGGGTCTCCCTGTAGCCCCAGCTGTCCTGGAACTCACTTTGTAGACCAGGCTGGCCTTGAACTCACAAAGATCCACCTGCCTCTACCTCCCAAGTATTAGGATTAAAGATGTGCGCCACCACAACCGGCTTCTTTTTTACTTTTATATTACTCTAAAATATGAATGTATGCCTTCCACCCATATACATTAATTATCATATCTGAAAGTAAGTGGTAAGTTAAATCTAGGGCTCTTTAAGGTATTCACATTATAACACCACAGTTGCTTTCAGATAGAAAGAAATATAACAATAACATTGCTCGGCTTTTTCTTTCAACTGAGGGAAACCATTCCCCATTTGTTTTGTTTTTTTTGGGGGGGGGGACTGTGTTACTTCAGTTAGCAGAATGGCTTTGAGTTGCATCCATTTACCTGCAAAGTTCATGATGTTATCTCTCTTTACCACTGCATAGAACTCCATTGTGTAGATGTACCACATTTCTGTTATCGACTTGTCAGTTGAGGGGGCATCTGGGTTGCTTCCAGCTTCTTGCTATTATGAAGAGGGCTACATTTAACATAGCTGTTCATGTATCTTTTTTTTTTTTTTTTGTCTTTTTGAGACAGGGTCTCCCTGTAGCTCTGGCTGTCCTGGAACTCACTCTGTAGAACAGGCTGGCCTCGAACTCACAGAGATCCACATGCTTCTGCCTCCCAAGTGCTAGGATTAAAGGCGTGCGCCACCACGCCCGGCATTTATTTATTTCTGTATGTGTGTGAATGTACTGTCTGCATGCAAGTTTGTGCACCATGTATCTTTGTGGTAGGGTGCATCTTATGGGTATCTACCCAGGAGTGGTATGGCTGGGTCAGGTGGTCGGCTCGTCTTGAGTCTTTTAAGGGTTCTCCACACTGCTTTTCACAGCGGTTTATGAGTTTACATTCTCACCAGCAGTGGATGAGTGTTCCCCTTTCCCCACAACCTCTCCAGCATTTGGTGACTTTTGTTTTTTGATCTTAGCCAGTCTTATCAGAGATGATATCTTAGAGTGGTTTTTATTTGCATTTCCTTAATTATTAGCAATGTTGAATAATTTTTATGATGTTTCTCAGCCATCTTTACTTCCTCATTGGTGAAGTCTCTCTTCAGCTCTTTAATCCATCTTTTGAGTGAGTCATTTGTTTTCTTACTTCTTTGTTTTTTGAGTAGTTTATATATTCTGGATGTTAATGCTTTGTCAGATGTATCACTCTGCTGGTTTTTCTCTTCACTTCCTTGATTCTTTTGCTGTGCAGAAGCTTTTGAGTTTGAGATCCCACTTGTCTGCTGTTGACTGTATTTCTTGCCCAGCTGCTGTGTGATTAGAAAGTCTTTATATACTCCTATGTCTTACGGATTGCTACCAACTTTTTCTTCTATTACCTTCAGAGTTTCGGGTTTCACATTGAGGTCTTTGTTCCATTTGGAGTTGATTTTTGTACAGGGTGAGAGGTAGGGGTTTAATTTTGTTCTACATATGGTGATCCAGTTTTGCCAGCACGATTTGCTGAAGATTTCCTTCAATGAGCTTTTTTGTCCCCTTTATTGAATATGAGGTGGCTGAAATTGTATGAGCTCATTTGGTTCTTCAGTTTTGTTCCATTGGTGTACAGGTCTGTTTTTGTGCCAGTACCAGGCTGTCTTTATGACTATATAGCCCTGTCATATAGCTTGAAGTCTCGTAAGGTGATCCCCCCATATTGCATTTTTTTCTCAGGGTTTCTTAGCTATTTGGGGTCTTTTGTTTTCCCATATGAATTTAAGGATTTTTTTTTTCCAAGTCTGTGAAGAAACTCATGGGGATTTTAATTGGGATTGCATTGGATCTGTATATTAATTTGGGTAGAAGAGATATTTTTACTATAGAATAGACATTTTTACTATATTAATTTTTCCAGTCCAGGAGCATGGGAGGTTTTTCTATCATTTGATGTTGTCTTCAGTCTCCTTGTTCAGGGGTTTAAAATTTTTGTTGTAGAGATCTTTGGTGTCTTTGGTTAGGTTTGTTTCCAGGTATTTTATTTTATTCTTTTGAACGTATTGTGAGTGGGGAAGTCTCCTTATATTCCTTCTCCAGTTTCTTGTTGTTGGTGTAAAGAAAGGCTACTGATTTTTCTAGGTTAATTTTGTATCCTGCCTCTTTACTGAAACACTAATTGTTTCCGGGAGTTTTTTGGTGGACTTTTTAGCAGCCCTCAGGTAAACTATCATATCATCTGCAAAAAAGGATAATTTGACTTCCTTTTTTCCAATTAATACTCGTTTAATTTCCCTTTCTTGCCTTATTGCCCTAGCAAGTGTTTCAAGCACTATATTGAAGAGGAGTGGTGATGGGGGCAGCCTTGCTGGGTTCCTGCCTTTAAGGGGAATGGTTTTAATTTTTCTCCATTTAGGATGATGTTGGCTGTGGGTTTGTTGTGTATGGTTTTGATTACGTTTAGGAATGTTCCCTTCAGTCCAATTCCCTCTGAAGGGATGCTGGATCTTGTCAAAGGTTTTTTCTGCATCACTTGAGATGATTGATTTTTGTCTTTCAGTTAATTTATGTGTTTTATGATATTTATTGATTTATGTATGTTGAACCAAACCTGCATCTCTGGTATGAATCCAACTTGATCATGATGGATGATCTTTTTGATGTAGGTCAGTATCTGATTTGCAAGTATTTTGTTGAGAATTTTTGCATCTGTGTTCATTAATGAGATGGGTCTATAGTTTTCCTTCTTGGTCGTGTCTTTGCCTTGTTTTGGTATTAGAGTGATGCTGGCTTCATAGAATGAGTTTGGGAGATTTCCCTCTGAGGGAAATCTGACATTTGAGATTGCCCCTCTGAAAAGTTTGAGTAGCAAAGGTTGTAAAACCTCTTTAAATGTTTTATAGAATTCTGGTGTGAAACCATCTGGGCCTGGGCTTTTTTTAGTTGGGAGGTTTTTTATTATGTCTTCAGTTTCCTCAAATGTTATGGGTCTGTTTAAACTGTCAGCCTCCTCTTGCTTAAGCTTTGTTGGTTCCCAGGATTTCAGATATTCATCCATTTCTCTTAGGTTTTCAAAGTTAGTCGAGTATCGATTTTTGAAGTGTTCTTGTATGGTTTTCTGGATCTTTTCTTTATCTGTTGTGATGTTTCCCTTTTCATCACAAATACTATTAATTTGGAGTTGCTCTTTCTTTTGATTAACTGTGCTAGAGGTCTGCCTATCTTGTTCATCTTTTCGAAGAACCAGCATTAGGATTCATTTTTTTTTTCTTTTGTATTGTTTTCTTTGTTTTTTTTCATTGATTTCTGCTCTGATTTTTGTTCTTCCTGTCTGTTTCGTTTAAGATTCATTTGTTTTTGTTTCTCAAGTGTTTTTAGCTGTAGTGTTAGATAATTTATTTGGTCCCTTTCTGTGTTTTTAATGTTGGCACTTAGGGCTATAAATTTCCCTCTTAGGACTGTTTTTAAAGTATCTCACAAATTTTGTTGTGTTGTATTGTCTTTTTTGTTTAGTTCCATGAATACTTTTATTTCATTCTTTATTTCTTCCCTGTCCCATTCATTGTTCAAGATTGTGTTGTTGTAACCAGTCAGGCTTATTCTGGTGTTCATATTGAGCTTTATTGCACTGTGGTCTGATAAAAATGCATGAGATTATTTCAACCCTTTTATATTTGTTCGAGGTTTCTTTTGTATCCCAGTATGTAGTTGGTTTTGGAGATTGTTCCATGGGGTGCTGAGTAGAAATATTCTCTGGTGTTTGGGTAGAATATTCTGTAGATAGTCTGTGAGGTCATTTGGTGTATTGTATTGTTCAGTCCCAATATCTCTCAGTTTACTCTTTGTCTGGTTGGCCTGTCCAAAGGGGCTTAGTGGGGTATTGAAGTCCCCCACTGTTAGTATGTTGGGATTAATCTGTGTCTTGAGGACCTGCAGAATTGTGTTTATGTAGTTCAGTGCTCCAGAGTTTGGTGCATAAACATTTAGGATTGTGATGTCTTTCTGGTTAATTGTTCATTTGATAAGGATGTAATGGCCCTTTTTGTCTCTTCTGATTGACTTTACTCTGAATTCTATTTTGTCTGATATTAGAATAGCAACTCCTGCTTGCCTTTTGGTACCATTTGCTTGGATTTTTTTTTTTTTTTCATCCTTTCACTTTGAGTTGGTGTCTATTCCTTGAGGGTGAGATGGGTTTCTTTTAGGCAGCATATAGGTGGATTCTGTTTCCTAATCCATTCTCCCAGTCTATGTCTTTTGATTGGAGAGTGTAGAAAATTGATATTTAAGGTCGTTATTGAGAGATGTGTCTTGCTTCCTTTCAACTTGTTCTTGGTTTGCATTCTTGGTCTAGGTTTGTATTTGCACTGTTATGCTTTTATTAGTTTCTCTTTAGTTGGTTGAGGGTAGTTGCTCCTTTCCTCTGGGAGTATTTTCTGAAGTGTTGGCTTTTTTGACATGTATTCTTTCATCTTGTTTATGTCATGAAAGATTTTTTCTTCTTCAACTATAATTGACATTTTTGCTGGGTATAATAATCTGGGTTGGCATCTAAAGTTATTTAGCACTGTGAATACTCTGGTCCACGTTCTTCTGGCTTTCATAGTTTGCACTGAGAAGGCAGCTATCATTCTGACGGGTTTCCCTTTGTATGTAATTTATTGTTTTGCTTTTGTGGCTTTCAGTATTTTGTCTTTGTTTTGAGCATCTAACGTTTTAACTATGATATGGCGTGGCAAGTTTCTTTTCTGGTCTTGTCTATTTGATGTTCTGTGTGCTTCTTGTATTTGTATAGGTTTGTCTTTTCTCAGCTTGGGAAATTTTCCTTCTATTATCTTGTTGAATATCTAATGAATACCATTGTCTTGGGATTCTTCTCCTTCCTCTGTCCCTATAGGTTTGATCTTTTCATAGTATCCCACATTTCCACTTTTGTGTTTGTTTACAGTTTTCATAGTCTTCACTTCAGCATTTTAGATGTTCCGTGTTGTCCTGCAGGTCTGATATTCTATTTTCTGTATCATCCATTCTGCTTCTGAGGCTTTCTCTCATCCTTTCCTGTTGATTGGATGAACGTTCCATTTCCTTTTTCATTTCTTCCTGTTATTTCTTTAGTATTTCCATTTCCTTTTGGAGATTGTCATTCTCTACTTGTAGCTCCTTGCTTTGCTGGTATTTTTCCTTTTTCATTTCATCCTGAAATCTTTTCAGTGTTTCCACTTCTAGAGTTTGTCTTTCTTTCCCTCTAGTTCTTTTCAGACATTGTATTTCTCTTCCTCTGGTTCTTTTCAGAGTCTGTGTTTTTCTTTCTCTAGTTGTGTTTGGAGTTTGTCATTCTCTCCCTCTAGTTCTTCCCAGTGTTTATCATTCTTGGTCCTTCTAGGTCCTTCCTGAATTTTTCATTTTCTCCCCTTAGTTCTCTATTTTGTTTTCTATAATATTTGATTTCTTTGAATATGTCTACAGTTGATCTTCTAAGGTTTGTGTCTTGGTTTCCTTCCAGGGAAATCTTGTAGGAATCTTCTGTTGGACTGGTAGAGTTCAGTGTGGATTTACTATGAGCTTTTCCCATGTTGTTTTTCGTTGTGTCCTTGGCATGTAGATTTGTTTTCTTGTTGTGTCCTTGGCATGTGGATTTGTTCGTTTTTTTTTTTTTTTTTTTGTGCTTTTGGATTATGGTGCCTCAATGTTGGCTGCGCCGACTAGATTCAGCACCACCAGTGCTTGATTGGGGGTGTGGGTGGGTGGGTTCTCATTTGGCCTTGGTGCTCTCTGGAACCTGAGATGGGAGGTTATGGGGGCGGGTGTAGGGCCCCAAAGTCTCAAGGCAGTTTCTTCTTACTGGTGCTGCGCTCATCCCACGCCGGTGCTCTCTGGAACCCCTTTAGTACATTTTTACCCTAGGTTTTTATTTCTGTAGTGGTAGTATCATTTGTTTTCTAGAGTTGATTGGTTATAATCATTCCTGCATTCTGCTCTTTGTATTGCTTGAAGTATTCTCTGGAAGCCTGGCTTATTGGAGAGGAATTCTTTCAACTTATTTAAATCATGGAACATTTTCCTTTCTCCTTCAATTATAACAGACATTTTTGCTGGATAAAGTACTCTGGGTTGGCATCTATAGTCTTTTTAGAACTGGGAATATTTTATTTTATTTTTATTTTTATATTAGTATTATTATTATTTTATTATTATTTGTATTTTTGAGACAGGGTCTCCCTTTTAGTCTCAGATGTCCTGGAGCTCACTCTGTAGACCAGGCTGGCCTTGAACACAGAGATCCTCTTCTGCCTCCTGCCTCTGTCTCCCAAGGGCTGGGATTAAGAACCGGGCTCTTATGACTTTTATCATCTGCATTGAGAAATCAGCTGTAATTCTGATAGGTTTTCCTTTGTAGGTAACTTGTTTTTCTTTTGCAGCCCTCAGTATCCTTTCTTTGCTTTGAACATCCAGTGTTTTTCCTGTGATATGGCATGTAGAATTTCTTTTCTGGTTCTGTCTGCTTAGAATTCTTTATGCTTCTAATACTCATATAGGTATCTCTTGGTTTAATTTGGAAAAAATTTCTTATAAAATTTTGTTGAATACCTGGGCCATATTGTTATCCTGTGAATTTTCCTCTTCTATCCCTATAATTCATAGCTTTGGTCTTTTCATAGTATCTCACAGTTCCTGGTTATTCCATTCTTGTGTGTATGTGTCTTTTTCATTTTAATTTTCATAATCTTTACTTGATTTATCCAATGCTTTCATACTATCTTCCAGTCTTGATATTCTATTTTCTACTTCATCCATTCTATTATGAAGTGCTTCTCCCTCCTTTCCAAGTTGTTTGTTGAATGTTGCATTTCTTAATTTCAAATTGAATTTTCCTCAGTGTTTCTATATGTTGTGTAATTTCAATCTGCAATTTATCATTGTCCTCTTTCAATTTATCCCCATCTTCTTTTAGATCCCAGACTTTCTTGTTTATAGGCCCTTTAAATTCTTGCAACTCCTTAATTTCTCTAACCATATTTATAATTGTTCTTTTGAGATCTGTATCCTGAGTTATATCCAAAGGGTCTTCATTAGAGGGTACTTGAATAGGGGGGATTAGTGTTTGGTGGAGATCCACCTGAGTCTTTTATAGAGTTTTAGGCATTTGGGCAGCCTCTGTTGGGAGTGGTTCTCATGGGAAGCTTAGGTGTTTATTGAGCTGACACTGATGTTGGTTATATTCTTCAGGTGTTTGTTGACTTCTTAATTGATGTACAGGTGTGGATATTTTAGACTCCAAAATCTCAACTCTATCCTAACACTATACAGACCAACACCCCTCACCCAACTAGCAAACAGTTTGCCCACACAACACCCAAGCCAGCCCAAACCCCCCAGGCCTATGAAACCCACACCCCAAATATGCCAGGCACTCCTGGTCCTGTGGGCTGGAAGGTCCCAATGCTCCAATGCAATGGAGCTGGAGTCCCCCACATCCAAGTGAGGTGAACCCCAATCACCCACCAGATGAGATGTACTCACGGAACCGTTGTACACCACCCTTAATCTACCAGCTGATCTTCCAGGGCCAGGCGCCAAAGTCTGTACTGGGTGCAGTAGGAGAAAGTCTCAGCCAACAGGTGGCTTTCCCTGTTCTGTCCCCACGCGCTCGAGTGATGTCTATAGTGCCAAATTGTAGTCCCTTAGGATCCAAATGCTCTTGGACCACCTCCTATACTTCCCAAAAACTCTTGCGTTATTCTAAGTCCCTGTTCCTGACTTTCCCTTAGCTACTCAGAATGCACCTCTGCCTCGGGAGCCACCATCTTGGAAAAGCCATATCATTTATTTCTTATAGCTGAGTAGCATAGTATTCCTTGATACAGATGTATGTAACTTGTTTATTTACCCTCATAAAGGATATTTGATACCTGTCCACAATAGCATTTATACATCCATGTGTAGGTTTTTGTGTAAATATGAATTTCATTGCTATGAGATAAATGTATTAGATTGTCATTACTGTGATCCTGGGTGTATTCATTCAGTTCTTTTACCCAGTCTTTTTCTTATGGTGGTGGTTGTTGTTACACCTTCCAATATGCATCACTCCAAAATATGCATATATGTGTGCCACATATATCATAGGTTTTAGCATCTTCAGCTTAAGATTTATTTTTTATTAGGCTGAAAGATGTCATGTTTGAAGGCTCCTCCTTGGCAAGCTCAAACCACCATCAATTCTGCCCTTGTGCTCCACACTGGGGTTTTCCCTTCCTATGGTCACCAAATGAGGTCCAGTAAGCACCGTGTCCTGTCTTGATCTTCTTGTACTGGTCTCCATGATACAGCCTGGGTAGGCCAACAATGGCAGTCTATACTCTGAAGAGGCTGAAACCCCAGTTGTAGCTCAGTCCACAATTTGGATGTCTCAGCAGTCCCCATCTGGTTTGGAGGATTCTTGGAGAGACATGAGTCTTCTGTCTATATTGGAAGGTTGAAAAGCTATGTCTCATGTCTTTGAAGGATGGCAAAAGCAGTGGCAGCCACAGGGTAGCTACACTTGCCAGTAAGACAGGCAAAACAACTGTGCTCTTTTTTTTTTTTTTTAACTTTTTGTCTTTTTACTAAGATCTCAAGTTTTATACCTGAAATACAGTTTCTCAGGCCTTACTGCTTATTTATTTCTGGTTATAATTTCCTTTTGGATGTTTAAGCCTACTCAGCCCAGAATAACCAAGGATTTTGTTTTCTCAAGGTCAGTTCAGGATCTGGTCATCAAGGGTCACTCAGGTTTTTTTTTGGGGGGGGGGGCCCAAGGCTCCTTTTACTTTTCATTTACCAGTTCTATCCACTTGAGGACAAAGTCAGGTCTTGCTAGACCAGGCTTCCCTTTTTGAAGCATGAACAGACTTTCCTCTTTATAGACTGGACACTGGCTCTAGTCCCATTACTGGATCTCCAAGACCTCCCTGCACAGGAAGACTGGTGACTCATATTTGCAGGATAGTTCAAGACATGCCCCCATGCATAGTCCCCTTGGACTTAATTTATCTCTGATGGCAAGGAACAAAGTTATCTTTTAAGACCCTTGGCCAAAGTGGTATGGACATTAAGTATGGTCGTTAAGCATCCAGAAAGCTAAGTTACACCAGCCTGATATTTTCAACTGCTGTGTAATATTTTAGAAAAGGCTTGGATGAAAGCTCAAGCAGCCTTGTATAAGAAATACTAAGAAGCACTCCCATAAAATAAATACTATGGTTAGACACAATGTCATAACTAACTAGTTTTTTCCTCATTCTGTTGATCTTATATTACTCTAAAATTCACGGGGTCGCAGGGGAGACGCCATAACGCGCAAGGCCAGGATCGAAAGGTTATTCCTGGACAAACTGTCAGCCCATGAAAGGAAACAGCCAGAATTGACCAGAGTCCAAGTCAACAGCTCCAGAGAGAGTGGACTGTTTTACCTCTCATCCACCTGTGCCCCTTTTCTAATCCTAGGGAACAACCTGCAGAAGAGGGGGCGTGGTAGAATGTAAGGGCTGCGATTGGGGTGAATGGTGAAACTACAGCAATGTAGTCTGGACACTCATTTGATCAACTTGATTGAACAAACAACCTGTCACCCCCCACTGGATGGTGGGGCTGTAGGTGTTTGGGCACAACAGCCTGCAGATAGGTTTTGCATGAAGGATGCTTGTACTCATGGATTATCACTTATAGCTAAAATATGAAAAAAAAAAAAAAATGAGAGAAGATGCAGAGACATTGTCTTATGTCAGTACATGCATGATCTGGGATGAGGTGGGGTGGGGGGGAGGAGAAAGGGAAATAAGCCTGAACTGATTGAGGGAAAAATTGTATAAATGCAAACGCCAATACATAATAAAAACTAATTTTAATTTAAACAAAAATAAAAAATAAAATTCACATACACATACCCTCCACCCATATATAAAAAAAAATTTCGTAACATCTGAAAATAAAATGGTAGCTTAGTTCTAGTACCTATTAAAGGATTCACAATATATGAGCACAAGTTTTTTTCAGATCATGAGGAATTATAACATTAAACATCTGCTCAGTTGTGCCTTACAATGAAAGGTAATTGGTTGGCATCCAACAGCATGAGGGATATCATTCTCTTTTGGTTTTTCTGGGGACTGTGTTTATTTCACACTTAACTATGATACTCTAATCTCCATCATTTACCTGCCAGAGTTCATTAATGTTCGATCTTTCTTTACTCTCGCATAGAACAAAACATCATTGTGTGACTGTACCACATTTTCTCTATTCCACCCGGTCAGTTGAGGGGGGCACTTGGATTGGTTTCCAGCTCTTTGCTATTTTGAAGAGAGCTGCGATAAATGTGGATTGTGCATGATCTCTGTGGTAGATTGAGTTTTATGGGTATATACCAAGGAGTTGGGTAATTACTTGGGTCAGGTGTGCCAGGCTCATTTTGAGCTCTTTATAAGTGGTTCTCCACATTGCTTCTCCTATAGTGGCTGTAGATTTACATTCCACCATGCAATGGCATGAGTGTTCCCCTTCCCCACAAACTCTTATCTTCCAGCATTTTGGTATTTCATTTGTTTTTCTTGATCCTACCAGTCTTTTGGAGTTAGATGATATCTTAAAGTGGTTTTAATTTGCAGTATCCTTAATTATTAGCAAGTGTTGAAAACTTTTTTAAGATGTTTCTCAGCCATCTCACTTGTGAAGTCTGACAACTCAGCATTTTACTCCATCTTTTGAGTGAGTATTTGCTTTCTTCTTTGTATTTTTTTAATAGTTTTAAATATTCTGGAAATCAGTGTTTGTCAGATGTGTCATGTGTCTGCTGGTGAAGGTTTCCCCCATTCTGTGGTTTTCTTCTTTAAATTTCCTGGATTGTTTTCTTTTGACTGTACAGAAGCCTTTTGAGTTTTATGAGGTCCCATATTGTCAGTTGTTGACTTTATTTCCTGGGTAGCTGCTGTCTGATTTAGAAGTCTTTCCTTGCTATGTCTTGTAGTTTCTTGTCAACTTTTTCTTCTATCACATTAGGGTTTCAGGTTTTTCCAGGCGTTCGGTGGCACATGCCTTCAATCCTAGCACTTCGGGAGGCAGAGGCAGGGGATCTTTGTTGAGTTCAAGGCCAGCTGGTTCAACAGAGTGAGTTCTATAGGACAGCTGGGGCTACAGGGGACCCTGTTCTTGGAAAAGATGAAACATAACAATAACAAACCAAAAACAGAGGTTTTGAGTTTCATGATTGAGTCTTTGATTCATTTGGAGTTGATTTTATATACAGGGTGAGGGGGTAGCGGTTTAGTTTTATTTTTTTCTACAAGTGGTTGATCCAATTTTGCCAACCCCACTTGCTAAAGATTTGCTGTCTTTCCTCCATTGTGTCTCTTGGGCCCCTTGTCAAAAATATGAGGTGGCTGAATTGTATGTGCCTGAAGTTTGGATCTTCCAGTTTTGTTCCATTGGTCAACCAGCTGTTTTGTGCCAGTACCAGGCTGTTTTTATGACTGTAGGCCTGTAATATAGCTTGAAAAAGTCTTGTATAGAGATCCTCCCTGTACTATTCTTTCACTCAGGGTTGCTTTGGCCTATTTGGGTACTTTTTTGTTTTTCCGTATGAAATAAGTGATTTTTTTTTTCTGAAGTCTGTGAGGAACTCCTGGGGATTTATATTGGATTGCTTTGAATTCTGTAATTGATTGGGATAGATCAGAATGGACATTTTTACTATTATTAATTTTTTTCCAACATGAGCATGGGAGGTCTTTCTTCTGATGGTCTTCAGTTTCCTTCTTTGGGGGGTTTTAAAAATTTTTTTTTTAGAGATCCCGCTTTGTGTCTTTGGTTAGGTTTGTTCCTAGGTATTTATTGTTTTTGAGGCTATTGTGGAGTGGGAAGGTCTCTTGTATCCTTCTCAGTTGCTTGTTGTTTGTGTAAACAAAGGCAATTGAATTTTTCTAAGGTTAATTTTTGCATCCTGCAACTTAAACTCTTTTAAAAAAGTTTTATTGTCATTTGTGTATGTGTATGGAACTGTACTGTCTGCAATGTAGGTTTGTGCACCTGTAGTGCAATGCCAAACACTGGCGAGAGGCCAGAAGGAGGTTCAGATCTCCTGGAAACTTGGAGTTACAGACTGTTTCTCAGCCACCATGTGGGGTCCTGGGGATGGAACCCAGACCCTGTGCTAAGAAGACCAGTTGGTTATTCTAAACCCAGTCATCTCTCCTGCCCCTACTTAAACTCTTAATCATTTCTAGGTTTCTGGTGGAGTGTAGCCATCTTAGGTAAACTATCTTATTATCAGCAAAAAGGGATTAGCTGACTTTCCTCTTTTCCAATTAGTACTCTCTTAATTCTTTTCTGCCTTATTGTCCTAGCTAGTGTTTCAAGCACTATATTGAAAACAAGTGGCAATAGAGGACAACTATGCCAGGTTCCTGTCTTTAAGGGGAATGCTTCTGTCTTTTGTCCATTTAGGATGATGTTCCCTGTGGATTTCCTGTATATAGCTTTGATTACATTAAGGAATGATCCCTTCAATCCAATTCCCTCAAGAACTTTAAGCATGAAAGGATGCTGGATTTTGTCAAAGGCTTTTTTTACATCAGTTGAGATGATGGTGTGGTTTTTGTCTTTCAGTCCATTTATGTGTTTTATGATATTGCTAATATTTTTTTATATGGTTGAACCATACCTGCATCTCTGGTTATGAATCCAACTTCATCAGATGTGTATGATTTCTTTTTAATGTGTTCTTGTATGTGGTTTGCAAGTATTTTTTCGAGAATATTTGCATCTGTGTTCATTAATAGAAGGTTATTATTCTCCTTTTAGGAAGGAATGGGAGATTTCCCTCTTTTTTATCCTTCTCAACAATTTGAGTAACATTGTTGTCTTTTTTGAATGTTTTATAGAATTTCTGCCATGAAACCATCCGAGCCTGGGCATTTTTATATTTGGGAAGTATTTCGTAATTACATTATTCCAATTTCTTTTTTTTTTTTTTTTTTCCTTGGTCTTTTCGAGACAGCGTTTCGTAGACAGGTCTCCCTGTAGCCCCAGCTGCCTTGGAAACTCATCTGTAGACCAGGCTTGGCCTTGAACTCAATAAAAGATCTGCCTGTCTCTGCTCCCTAGTGCATAGGATTAAAGGCGTGCGCCACCACTGCCCAGCATTGACATTTTCAAGTGTCAATCTCTTAGTTGGTCAGCTTTTGATGATTCCGCAAAATTTCATATTAATTCATCCATTTTTCCTAGTTATTCAAACTTAGTAGGGTATACTTTTTAATTTTCGTATTTTTTATGTGTATGAATATACTGTTCTACTTAGGTTTGGTGCACCCATGTTATGTGTCAGTGCTCCAGTTTCAGAACGAGGTTAGATTCCCATGGAACTGGAGTTTTAAGACTTGGTCTTATCTGCCATGTGGGTGCTAGGGGATCAAACCCGGGTCCTCTGCAAGAGCAGTTGGCGCTTACCACTAGCCATCTCTCCAGCCTGTATAGTATAGTTTTGAAAGTGTTCTCCTTGTCGGATCTTTTTTTGTCTGTTTTGATATTTCCCTTTCATCACGAATACTACTTGATTTTGGAAGTTGCTCTTTCTGTTTTTTTTTTGTTGTGTTGATGGTTTTCTTTGTTTTTGTATTTTTGGTATTTTTGAGACAGGTTCTCCCTGGTAAGCCCCAGCTGTTCCTGGAATTCACTCTGTAGACTAGGCTGGCCTTGAACTCACAGAGATCCACCTGCCTCTGCCTCCCAAGTGCTGGGGTTAAAGGTGTGTGTCGCCATGCCCGGCCCTGGAGTTGCTCTTTCTTAACTGGGCTAGTGTTCTGTCTTTCTTGTTTATTCTTTCAAAGAACCAATTTTGGCTTCATTGATTTTTTTTTTTTTGTATTGTTTTCTTAGTTTCTATTTCATTGATTTCTGCTCTGATTTTTGTTATTTCTTCCTGTCTGTTGGGTTTAGGGTTCATTTGTTGTTGTCTCTCAAGTGTTTTTAGCTGTAGTGTTAGATTGTTTACTTGTGTTCTTTCTGTTTTTCTAATGTAGGCAGCAGACTCCTTTTAAAGTATCCCATAGGTTTTGTTGTGTTATCATTGTCATTCAGTTCCAGGAATGCTTTTATTTCTTTCTTTATACTTTCCTTCACCCATTCATTATTTAGGAGAGTGTTGTTTAGTCTCTGTGTGTTCTTGTACATAGTAGGGCTTATCATGGTGTTGATATTGAGCTTTATTGTGCTGTGGTCTGATAGAATGCATGAAATTATTTCAGTCATTTTGTATTTGTTGAGATCTTTTCTGTGTCCCAGTATGTGGTCAGTTTTGGAGAATGTTCCATGCGGTGCTGAGTAGAAAGTGTATACTCTCGTATTTGGGTGGAATATTTGGCAGATGTCTGTGAGGTCCCTTTGGTGTATCATATCATTCAGGTCAGATGTCTCTCTGTTCATTCTTTGTCTGGCTGACCTATCCAAAGTGCTCAGTGGGGTATTGACGTCCCCTACTATGAGTGTGCTGGAGTTAATCTGTGCCTTGAGGCCCTGGAGAATTGCCTTTATAAAGTTTGGTGCACCAGAGTTTCATGCATATATATTCATGATTGCAAAATCTTCATGGTCAATTGTTCTTTTGATAAAGATGTAATGGCCTTCTTTGTTTCTTCTGATTACTTTTACTTTGAAGTCTATTTTGTTTGATATTAAAATTTGATATTAAAATTAAAACACCTACTTTCTTTTTGGTACCATTTGCTTGGAATATTTTTTTTCCATTCCTTCACCTTAAGTTGGTGCCTATCCTTGAGAGTGAGATGTGTTTCTTGTAGATAGCAATTAGATTGGTTGTTTCCTAATCCATAGAGTTTAGTCCATTAATATTTAAGGTTATAATTGAAAGATGTGTATTGCTTCCTTTCACTTTATCTATTTGCAGTTTTGGTCTAGCTTTCTGCTTCTGTAGTTATACTTTTTAAAATTTCTCTTTCTAGGTGCCTGGGGATAGTTGCTCCTTTCTTCTGTCCTTTGAATTGCTTCAAGTATTCTCTGATGGTTGGTTTTCTGGACATGTATTCTATCATCTTACTTATGTCATGGAAGATTTTTCTCTCTCCTTCAACTATAATTGACATTTTTGCTGGGTATAGTAACCCAAGTTGGCATCTATAATCCTTTAACACTGGGAACCCTTTCCTCCATGTTCTTCTTGCTTTTATAGTTTGCACTGAGAAGTCAGTTGTAATTTTGATGGTTTTCCCCTCTTATGTAACTTGTTTTTTTCTTGTGTCTTTTAGAATTTTGTCTTTTTTTTTTGAGCATCTAGCGTTTTACGTATGATATGGTGTGGGTAGTTTCTTTTCTGATCTTGTCTGTTTGAAGTTCTATGTGCTTCTTGTACTTAAATGGTTTGTCCTTTTTAAGTTTGGGGAAATTTTCATCTAATATTCTGTTGAAGATCTGATCAATACCATTCTCTTGAGACTTCTTCCTCTATCCCTATGATGTGGAGTTTTCATCTTTTTATAGTGTCCTACATTTCCTGGTTGTTCCACTCTTGTGTATTTTTAAATTTTTCATAGTCTTTACTTGAGGTTTTTAGTTGTTCTGTGTTATCTTCCAGGTCTGATATTCTTCTTTCTGCTTCCTCCATTCTGCTTCTCAAGCTTTTTCCCATCCTTTCCTCTTGATTGGATGAGTGTTCTATTTCCTTTTTCATTTCATCCTGTGATTTCTTTAGTATTTCCACTTCCTTCATCTCTTCCAGTAGCTCCTTGCTTCACTGGTTTGTTTCCTTTTTTTATTTCAGCATGGGATCTTTTCAGTGTTTCCACTTCCTTAGGAGATTGTCATTCTCTCCTTCTAGGTCCTTCTTCAGTTTTTCATTCTCTCCCCGTAGTTCTCTGTCTTGTTCTTTATATTCTTTAAATATGTCTGCAATTTTTTCTCTAAGATCTGTTTCCTGGGCCACCCCCAGGGAGATCCCACTGTGGGAATCTCCCACAGGGTTTGTAGACCTTGGTGTGGAATTATCGTTCACCTTTCTCATGTCCCTTCATCGTGCCCTTGGCATGTGGGTTTCCCTTTTCCTCTATTCAGATGCAAATCCCAAATGCCTCTTCACTGTGTTGAAGGCATGTTTTGCTTGCTTCCTTCAGAAGCCTTCGTTTGTTTTCTCCTTGGTTATGGATTGTTGACTTGTCTAGTTTTCAGGCTTTCAATTTTGTTTATATATTGGAAGTCTAAGTCACTCTTCCCTTTCTGTTCTGAAAGTTCTGCAAAAAAAAAAAAAATCGGGTAGGGAACAACCCAGTTGGTATTCCTGCTGAGCACTGTGCTTACTCTGCTTCCTGCCAGCCAGTTTCTCTAGGTTCTTTCTAGTGTTTGGTGATGAGGGACTACAGGTGTCTCAGGTTCACTATTTCATTTATTGCTTTGCCTTGTCTCTGGAATCACTATTGTGGTGGCTCTTGGGAATTCCTCCCTTAGCTTTCCCCCCTGGTACTCTGTGCTTCAAATGGTCTTGGGAAATCCCAAATTTAAGCTCTGTGCACTCAAGTCTCACAGTGGCAACAGGCCCACCTTTTATGCCTGCTAGCAGAGTGACTCCGCCCCCACAGCCACGCAAGACAATGATACAATTATCCAACAATCTGCCTGTCTGAATTGCCAGGTTCTTACCTGTGCTCCAGGTGGTCCGGGGGAAATCCCCCATCTAAGCTCTGTGCACTCCTGGAGTCATAAACTTTTAAAGCCCTAAGCTAAATAAGATAATAGACATCTAAAAGAACTGACACCTGACTTCTTAAGTGTTTGAAAAAATTGTGCCATTAAGGAAAAAGTACCAATGGAGCTACTTACTAAATTTGGCTAGTAAGGAAGAAGACAAACCAAGGCAAGGAAGAAGAGGAGGCTTTGTTTCTGTTATAGCCATATTCTCTGCTGCAGTCTCAGATTTTAGTTTAATTCCTTTCCAGGGATATGTAAAATGGTATCTTTTCTATTTTCCTTTTATTAAGACAGCAAGAGTTTTAAAGTTTTTGTGTATATAGAAAGCATTGGTCCCAGAGAGGAAATGAATCTTACCTAAGGTCTAGCTTAATTCTGTACTCTTTTTATTTTATTATTATTATTTATTTATTTTTTTTTGTCTTCTGGAGAGAGGGTCTCCCTATAGCCCCAGCTGGCCTAGAACTCGCTCTTTAGACCAGGCTGGCCTTGAACTCACAAAGATCCACCTCCCTCTGCCTTCTGAGTACTAGGATTAAAGGTGTGCGCCACCACACCTGGCTAATTCTGTACTCTTTATGTAAAATTATTTTAACATCCTCAGGTAGAATGGTTTTTTAAAATAATTTTTTAGAATTCTCACGTTATTTTAACAAGATACTTGTAATTGTACTTAACATGTTCTGTTGTATGTACTTTCTCATTTGCCTTATTTTGAGTGATAAACTCTGAATACTGAAGTTTGCTCTATTATTGTTTCATTTGAAATCATATAATCATAAATGAGAGTGTGCAGCTGAAGAGATAGCTCAGCGGTTAAGAGCACTTGCAAAGGACCTGGGTTGGATTCCCAGCACCCACATGGTGGCTAAGAACCATCTTTAACTCCAGTTCCAGGGGAATCTGACGCCCTCTTCTGATGTCCATTGCATTGCATGACACGGGTGCACCAACCTACATGCAGACAGTACACTCATACACATAAAAAATAATAAAATTAATTAAAAAAAAAAGCTGGGCGTGGTGGTGCACACCTTTAATCCTAGCACTTGGGAGGCAGAGGGCCTGCGGATCTCTGTGAATTCAAGGCCAGCCTGGTCTACAGAGTGAGTTCGAGGACAGCTGGGGCTACAGGGAGACCCTGTCTTGAAAAGACCAAAAAAAAAAAAAAAAGTGTGCTTTATTCCTTATTGGTAGCTGAGAGCATGGCTCCGACATACTTTGGCTTATTTCTTGACACTGCTGTTTGCTAGCATATTCCTTAACCTTCCTATATGAGTAACCCACTCTAAACTGGGGATAATAATGTTCTCTAATTGTTAGGTTTAAAGCTTTCAGCGCATGGCTCTGCTAAATTGTCAACATTCTGCAATTATTGGCATCATCATCACTGTTGCTAGTAATAATGTTATTGATCTTTAAAGGAATTTGTATTTAAGCTAATATTTATTCATATGGTAGGGACTCTAAAAATAAGCTTTCGCAGGGTGCAGTGGTGCACACCTTTAATCCTAGTACTTGGGAGGCAGAGGCAGGTGGATCTCTGAGTTCAAGGCCAGCCTGGTCTACAGAGGTAGTTCCAGGACAGCTGGAGCTACAGGGAGACCCTGTTTCAAAAAGACCCCCCCCCAAAAAAAAAATTTAAATGCATGAGTGTTTTGTCTCCATGTATGTAAGTGCACCCATGCCATGCCTGCAGATGTCAGATCCCCTGGAACTGTACTTAGGAACAATTATTAGCTGCCATTGGCAAGAACAGCCATTGAGTCATCTCTCCAGCTCTCTGGGAAAAGTATTCTTGAAAGCAACTTCTTTGAAGTGAATCTTATTTGAATAAATATTTTGAAAGTAGAACTTTCTGTGGTGAGGGACGTGTTCTCCCAATAGAACAAACCCTGGTGAAGAAGAAAAATGATAGATACATGCTGCCTACCTTACACCCACAACTTTAAGTTTGCTGGTTGTTTCTTCTCTTAAACGTTCATTTTCCTTTGGATTTTACTTAGTAGTAAATAAAAAGCATTCCTTTGGGAATCCCTTGATCCTACAGTTTAGTTTTCAGAATCAATACTCTCTCCCTCTTCCCTTTCTCCCTCTCCCTCTCCCAGTGTAAAGTGATGGGTAATGTAAAAATGAACACTATCTTTAGTATCTATATATTAGCTCTGTTAGCTGATATGAACAAAATACCAGACAGAAATGACTTAGAAATAGCCTTCCTTCCTTTTCCTTCCTTCCCTTCCCTTCCCCTTCTTCCCCTTCCCTTCTTCCCCCCTTCCCCTTCTTCCAATTCCCCTGCTTCCCCTTCCCCTTCTCCCCCTTCCCTTTCTTCTCCTTCCCCTTCTCCCTCTTCCCCTTTCCCTTCCCCTTCTCTCCCTTCCCCTTCTCCCCCTTCCCCTTCTTCTAATTCCCCTTCTTCCCCTTCCCCTTCTTCCAATTCCCCTTCTCCCCCTTCCTCTTCTTCCAATTCCCCTTCTTCCAATTCCCCTTCCCCTTCTCCCCCTTCCCCTTCCCCTTCTCCCCCTTCCCCTTCCAATTCCCCTTCTTCCCCTTCCCCTTCTCCCCCTTCCCCTTCCCCTTCTTGCCCTTCCCTTTCCCCTTCTTCTCCTTCCCCTTCTCCCCCTTTTCCTTCCCCTTCTTCCCCTTCCCCTTCTTCTCCTTCCCCTTCTCCCCCTTTTCCTTCCCCTTCTTCCCCTTCCCCTTCTCCTCCTTCCCTCTCTCCCCCTTTTCCTACCCCTTCGTCCCCTTCTCCCCCTCCCTCCCCTTCTCCCCCTTCCCCTTCTCCCCCTCCCCTTCTTCCAATTTTCCCCTTCCCCTTCCCATTCCCCTGTTCTCCACTATTCCCTTCTCTCCCTCTCATCTCCCCCCTCCCCTTCCCCCTTCTTGCCTCCCTCCTTCTTCCCTCCTTCTTCCCCCTTTTCCTTCCCTTCTTTTTTCCATCCCCTTCTTCTCTCTCCTCTCCTTTCTCCCCTTCCGCCTCCCCTCTTCCCTCTCTCCTTCCTACTTCACCCCTTCTCCCCACTTCCTTCACCCTCCCTCCCCTTCTTCCCTCCCTTCTCCTCTTCCCCTTCGTCTTCCTTCCTTCTGTCCTCTTCTCCCTCCTCCTTTTCATCCCCTTCGCTCTCCCTTCTCCTCCACATTCTTCCTTCTGTCTTTCCCCTTCTTCCGCCTTCTCCTTTCCCCTTCCTTCCGGCCCCTTCTTCCCCTTCGTCCTTCCCTTCCCTCTCCCCCTTCCTTCCCCCCTTCTTCCGCTCCCCTTCTTCCCCCTTGCATCCCCCTTCCTTCCCCTTCTTCCCCTTCTTCACTTCCTTGTTTCTTGTTTTTTCTGTCCTTCCTTCTCCTTCACCTTCTTCCCTTCTCCCCTTCTTCCTCCCTTCGTTTGTTTTTTTTTTTTTCCTTTTCCCTCTTTCCCCTTCTTCTCCCCTTCTTCCTTCTGTTCCCTCCCTCGCGCCTCGTCCCTTCTTCCCCTTCTTTCCCCTTCTTCCCCTTCTTCCCCTTCTTCCCTTCTTCCCCTTCTTCCCCTCCGCTTCCCCTTTCCTCCTTACAGGAGATGAGGTCCTCCCTGTGCTCCACCTTGCCTCGCCTCTGCCATCCGGAGTGCGGGATTAAGGGTGTGCTACCACTCCTGGCACATGATTTTTTATCTTTTTCCCTTTTTTTTTCCTCCCCTCCCTCTTTTTTCTACTTTCCTCCTCCTCTCTCCTCTCTCCTTTCTCCTTTCTCTTTCCTTTCTTTCTCCCTTTCTTTTTTTTTTTTCCTTCGTTCGTTTATCCCCCTTCCCTTCTCCCTGCTCCCCCTGTCCTTTCCTAGCAAGTTCTCCCTTATAGCCCCAGCTGGCCTAGAACTTACTATGTAGACAAGGCTGGCCTCCATCTCGCAGAGGTCACCTGCCTCTGCCTCTTGAATGCTGGTGTCAAAAGGTGTCTGCTACCATGCCTGACCTAAAGTCTTATTTGGTTGATGGTTTTGGAGAGTTCAGTTCATGGTTACCTGACTCTATTGTTTCTGGGCGTGTGGTCAGACAGAATCACAGTGAAGGGTTTGGTAAAGCAGAGTTGCTCAAACCATGGTGGCCTGCATAGAAGCAATAAGAAAACAGGAAGGGGCTGTACTTCTTTTGGAGGCACATCCTCAGTGACTCTGCTTTTTTTTTTTTTTTTAAGGGAACACTTCTGAATTTGCGTGTCATCCTTGTGCAGGGCCATGCTAATCTCTCTGTATGATTCCATTTAAGTATATGTGCTGCTGAAGTGAGCATGTATTAATGAATTCTTTTTTTTTTTTTTTGTCTTTTCGAGACAGGGTCCCCCTGTAGCTCCAACTGTCTTGGAACTCCCTTATGTAGACCAGGTTGGCCTTGAATTCATAGAGATCTGCCTGCCTCTGCCTCTGCCTCCCTAGTGGTAGGTGGGACATCAGGCCCAGCTGGGACCAAGACTCTTTAACACAGGAGGCTTTTTTTTTTTTTAATTTTTTAAAAAATTATTATTTTTTATGTGTATGAGTGTACTGTCTGCATGTAGGTTGGTGCACCTGTGTCGTGCAATGCCGTGGAGGTCAGAAGAGGGCATCAGATTCCCCTGGAACTGGAGTTAAAGACAGTTCTTAGCCGCCATGTGGGTGCTGGGAATTGAACCTGGGTCCTCTGCAAGAGCAGTCCATGTTCTTAACCGCTGAGCCATCTCTCCAGCCCCAATACATGAGTCTTATAGGGAATACACTGTATCTAAACATAACAGTCCTTTTAGAGTTATATATATATAATATATATATATTAGTGGTTATTGATTAAAATATAATAATGTTTTGCTTTAAATGGTTTTCTTCTGGTTTCTTATAATTATATTTATTTTATCCTGGGTAGCTAGGTTTAAAATTTTTTATTTTTTACTTAATAAGATGAGATTGATTAACATTTAATTTACTTTTTTTTTTCTAAATTGGAAATTTTGTCTTCATAGATAGGTCATTCTACAGAAAGAGAATTCTGGTGATGGGGAACAAGAGGGTGGGACTGAACCTGGGACCTTGCTTATAAGCATTTTCTGTATTACTAAACTATACCCCAGCCTGATTTTAGACTTTTTAATTTTATTATTTTATTATTTTTTATTTTATTTATTTTTTAAATATTTTATTTATTTTGTATGTGTATGAATGTACTGTCTGCATGCAGGTTTGTGCACCTGTGTTGTGCAGTGCCGCAGAGGTCAGAAGAGGGCGTTGAATTCCCCTGGAACTGGAGTTAAAGACGGTTCTCAGCCACCATGTGGGTGCTGGGAATCGAACCCAGGTCCTCTGCAAGAGCAAGTCGCCGCTCTTAACTGCTAGGCTATTTCTCCAGCCCCATATTTTTTTTATTTTTTATGTGTATTGAGTGTACTGTCTGCATGTAGATTGGTGCACCTGAGTCATGCAATGCCGAGGAGGTCAGAAGAGGATGTCAGATTCCCCTGGAACTGGAGTTCAAGACAGTTCTTAGCTGCCATGTGGATGCTGAGAATTGAACCCGGGTCCTCTGCAAGAGCAGACGGAGGTCTTAACTGCTGAGCTATCTCTCCAGCCCCGATTTTAGACTTTTTAACTATAACCTTATAGTTAGGCAAATTATGCATCGTAGCTTTGTATATATCAAAATAAATAAAAATTTTTTTGAAAAAAAATCTTTATTCTGTAAGATGGTGCTCCCTCCTTCTCCTTTCCCCCATACCCTCACCGTAGTTGGGAAGCCTCATGACAGGAGCTGTTCTAGCTGTGGTGGAAGTATGAGGCTGGTAGGCACGTTGTATCTGGTATGCAGTGCCTCACTTGCTTAGTACTATTTATTTATTTATTTATTTATTTATTTATTTATTTGTTTATTTATTTATTTATTTTATGTGTAAGAATGTACTGTCTGCATGTAGGTTGGTGCACCCATGTCGTGCAATGCGGCTGAGGTCAGAAGAGGGCATCGACTCCCCTGGAACTGGAGTTAAAGATGGTTCCCAGCTGCCACGTGGGTGCCAGGAATTGAACCTGGGTTCTCTGCAAGAGCAGTCTGCGCTCTCAACCGCTGAGCCATCTCTGCAGCCCCGCTTAGTACTTTTTATGTAGTCTGAGATCCTAGCCTGTAGAATGGGGCTGCCCATCTCAGTTAAACATTTTTCTTGAAACCCCCTCAGAGATATGCTGAGAGGTGTTTCTCTTAGGTGAGTGTAAATTCCATTAAGGAGACCTGATTGCCCTAGAGTTTACAGTGGGCATTTCAATTTATCACAGTGTACTTCAGACTAACAGGACATCTATAGTTCAGTAAAATATAGCTCAAATATACCTTAGTTTCCCTTCCTTTGTGCTATTACTGTCATATGTACTACACTCATTTATGTATAAGGAGGAGCTATCTAACTAGCCCCTGGAGTCTGATTATTAAAATACTTTCTGAAAGCAATTGAGTATTTTATTTTCTTTTCTTGTTGTAACTACGTAGTTGTAGTCTATATATTTTTTTCTTTCATAGTAGCCTTTGAAACCAATGTTGAATTTTTTGTGGTTTTGTTTTTTTATTTTGTTTGTTCTTTTGTTTTGGAGACAGGATCTCCCTGTAGCTCCAGCTACTTTGGAACTCACATGTAGAGCAGGCTGATCTTGATCTCAGAGTTCCTTCTGCTTGGGATTGATTAAAGGTATGGGCCATCCTGCCCTGTGTCTCTGTTAAATTTTAATTCCAGTTTTAGTTTTCCACTGGCTTCCTTGGCTCAGGTTTTTATGAGAGATTATGCTCACTTTTTGATTACAAGGTTTCTTTTTGTGTGCTTATTCAGTGTTTGAATTGGAAAACAGAATAAAATTCAGGTAGATCTCAGGTTACCTTCTGACTCCCTGAATTTGTGTACAGCCTCTCCTTCAGTTATACAGGGATGAGTAGGGAATGTAGGTCCCTTATGCTTCTCTCATTTCTCCCTGTTAATTTTTTTTTTTTTTTTTGGTCTTTTTCGAGACAGGGTCTCCCTGTAGTCCCAGCTGTCCTGGAACTCACTCTGTAGGCCAGGCTGGCCTTGAACTCACAAAGATCCGCCTGCCTCTGCCTCCCAAGTGCTAGGATTAATTTTTTGATGTCCTTCTAGTCTATTATTTTCCTCGGGTAAGGCTGCAGTCTAAGTATAGCAGAACTGTGGATTCTTCCTCCTTTCCTTTCTTATTTTATTTCCCATTTTTACTGCTAGTGCCACTAGGCATGACTTTTCGCCCTGTTATTAATGATGGTAGCTTCTTCTGAAAGCAAAATTCCTAGTTTTAATGGCCTCCTGTGCCCAGGAAAAACTGCCCCTTTGACTGAGTTAGGTGTAATCAGAGGAATTATAGCACCCTCTGGTGAGAAGGCCTCTTGACTCCTTTGTCTTGGCTGTGCTCGCAGCTCTTTCCAAATAATTGTTCCTTAAATTATTGTTTCCCTTGATCAGTATCCCGAGCACTAAAGTAGTTGTTTTCTTATTTTATTTTATTTTTTTATTTTCGTATGTGTATGAATGTACTGTCTGCATGTAGGTTTGTGCAACTCGTGTCGTGCAATGCCGAGGAGGTCAGAAGACGGTGTCGGATTCCCCTGGAACTGGAGTTAAAGACGGTTTTCAGCGCTATGTGGGTGCTGGGGATCGAACCCAGGTCCTCTGCAAGAACAGACGGCACTCTTAACTGCTAGGCCATCTCTCCAGCCCTAGTAGTTGTTTTCTGTATATATTCCAGTCTCACAGGTATTTGGGGATAGTAAGTTTCTTGATATCCTCATTCTCTATTGCTGGAAATCTCTTCTCTGTTAAAATTTTTAGTCTTTAATATGCCAGAACTCGATATGTAGACCTTTGATCCCAGCTCTCTGGAGGCAGAGACAGGTGGATCTGTAAGTTCAAGGCTATCCTGGTCTACATAGCAAGTTCCAGGACAGCTGGAGCTACAGGGAGACCCTATCTTGAAAAGATTCCCCCCTCCAAAAAAAACTAAATAAAATAAAGTAAAACTTTTTCATGGGTCTAAGATAACATTCCTTGTGGGATGTGTCAGTTTCATGTGGAACCCGCTGAAGAGGGCACACTTGCAGTCAGTACAGTAACATCCCGGAGACACATATCAGAGGGTGCAAATCCAATTTATTTTATACAGCAGGCAGCTTATATAAGCTTGCAATAGACAGCCCCCACATTGCATATCACCTCCCAGTACTCAATGCCAGACCTTTACATCATCATGCCCCAGCTCATGGGGAGGACCCAGAAAGGGATGTGTAGGTGAACAAGTTAGCTCATGGTGCCAAGTGTGTGCAAGCAAGCCTGCACATGCCCACGACTCCCCCTTCTGTTTTTGCCTCCACAAGTTCAGAGAGCATCATAGAAGTGGTGGTCAGTTTCCTTTGTCTGGCCCTAATGGACATAACTATTTTGTAAAAGCACTAAGACTAATCTTGTTATGAGCAAAAGAAACGTCACAGGTAACACTTGCATAATACAGAGAAACATGGAGAAAACACTGAGGTCCATTTAATCCCAAAGCTGTAACTGGGAATCTAGTGCAAGTCAGGAGTAGATTGAAAATTAATAACAATTTTGTATCTCTAATTAGCTCAATCATGTTACTGAGTTTTATTTTGGAAAAGGCTAGTCATTTTAAATTTACACAGGAAACTTTTAGTTAATACCATGAGACTTGATAACAGTTACTAACAAGTTTACCCTTAGTTGTTAACATTTACTAGGTACTTATTTCCATATATGCATATGGAACAGTTATTTTGAATATATTACTATAAAGTATAAACTTTGAGATATTCTTGTAACCCTTGGAGTAGGTTGGAAATGACTAATTCTCTCCAGATGTTTTGAGATATTTTACATAGGTTTGGCAAAAACCGTTTTCTTTAAACCTGTTCTACCTAGTGGTCAAATGTTTTACATATAAAACGTATTTAAATGTAGAAATAAATCCCACCCTGGAGTATAAGTAATCATTCCTTAAAATTAATTTAATATCCTTTAGGGCCAAGAGCTGTATTGTAATTTAACAGTCTTAGCTTACATGATAATTTATCAGAGAGTATATTACCAAAATACTTTACCTCAGGTTTTGAAGGAGTGTATACAGTTTAATTTATCCCTTAGCTGTTCTCAAATTTACAATTCTTTACTCTTAGGCTGTTTGGCTGTTTTCATTTTTTCTTGTCACAGGGCCTTGCACCAGGCTTGAGTCTGAAATGGGAGGGCCAATCCCATCTCCAGAGTTAGCTTTTCAAACAGTATGCGACCATTTATCAATTTATACAAGAACAATTCAAAACTGACAATACTAAGAGCATGAAGTAAATAGTTTTTATGATTTGGACAGGAACCTAGAAAGTCAGGAGGGATTAAAACATAAGCATGCGCATGCGCGCACACACACACAGTGTTAAAGGGAACAAGCTGCTAGGCCAACTTGTGGGGAGGGAATCACACCATTGCTTAATACCCAAGGAGAAACATGAAACAATCCCCCAAAGCAGCCTCAGGCTGTTTTCCCCCATCCTGCAGTCTTGGGAATTCCCAGGTTCCCAAAATTTCCATTTAAATCAGATTAAGGTTTCCAGCCTTTGTTGTTAATTTGCCTTGGCTCTCAGAGACTCTTCTGTTTCTGTTTTCCAAGGGCTGGGATTAAAGGCCTGGACCTTTACTTCCTGGGGCATCAGGTTCAGGAATACATTAGCGTCTATTGTTAAGTTTTTTAAGATGAGGTGAGATTACAGTTAGACAAAATTTTGTTACCTGGGACTTATAGCTAAACATACATATATATATTTACTTAAAGATGTATAGGGTTTATACATCTTGGGTTTATAAAGAAAAATATTTGGGCTGGAGGGATGGCCTAGCGGTTAAGAGCGCCGACCGCTCTTGCAGAGGACCCGGGTTCGATCCCCAGCACCCACATGGCGGCTGAGAACCGTCTGTGACTCCTGTTCCAGGAGAACTCCAGTTCCAGGGGAATCCGAGACCCTCTTCTGACCTCCGCGGCATCGCACGACACGGGTGCGCAGACCTGCATGCAGACAATACATTCATACACATAAAAGAAAAATATTTGTATTTTGATTGCACGTGCCAGAATGAAATTTAAACCACCAGTTTTTGAGCACAAAAATTAAGCTTAAAATCAAAGTAAAGCATGAATTCAACATAACCATGTGATAGATCTCTGCTGGAAATATATTAGATCTTAACACCTGGAAGCATACAAAAACATGACATTATAAGGAAAAATTTTTATGAAAGGGTAAGCTATATTTTTGTTGATCGGGTCTAATAAAATTGAGACTCGTATTATACCATATCCTCCTAGTTTTAAGAGGATTGCGGCTAGGATTATAGAGCCTGCAATGGGGGCTTCTACATGGGCTTTTGGTAGTCAGAGGTGAATTCCAGAGAGTAGTATTATTACTAGGAATGCAAGTATGAATATAAAGACACGAATTATTTATTTATTTATTATTATTTTTTATGTGTTTTTTTTAATCTGTGTAAGGTTATGGTGCGCTCCCCCCGGAATGAAAGGCCACGAGGTCTAAGTTCTTCGTAGCAAAGTTTAATTCAGGGTAGCCAGGGCTAGGCTCAGAGGAGAGAGAGAGCCAAGCCCAGAATGGCGTCTGGCTTGGGAATTTAAGGGAGAAGGTGGGAGTGGGATTCAGTGAGAGTGGAGGTGGGTAGCGCACTNCAGGATTATCCTGCCCCTTTCCAGTGTTGTCTCTTCTTCGTGATCCTGGCATATGGGCTTCTCCTTGCCTGTATTCCAATGTGTGTCCTAAATGCCTCTTCACTGTGTTGAAGGCTTGCTTTGCTTGCCTCCTTCAGATGCCTTTGTAATCTCAATTGGTGGGGAGGGGGGGCTCTTCAGCCCTCACTCCAGTACCTTCCACTGGTCTCAGATCTCAGATCTCAAGAGTCACACAACCCTACCTTTAATACCAGCTGGGAGGATAACTGTGCCCCCACAGCCACAAAAGCCAATCAAGCCAAAGTCAGCTGGATTAAAGAATCAACAATCAGCCCTGCTGAGGCACCCAATTCCCATTTGCTTTCCTTCTCCTCCTTCCGCTGGCCTCAGGAGATCTCGGATCTAAACAGTGTTCTTTAAATCCTAATCCTGAGCATATACCTCCTTTCCTAAAGCTGAATTTTTAAGCCATTAGACAACAATATTCTGTCAAATAAAAATAAAAATTTCCATTGAAAAACAAGGCTTTTCACAGTGGCCAGGCAAATAAAAAATGAGCATACACCAGAGGTTTCATTTAGCTTATGTTACAATAAGATATAAAAGTGTAATGACCAGGAAGAATCCAAACACAGACATGCACAGTAGCAATTAGGGATGCTGGGAAGAATCAGCATTAGATGCAAAACTGGCATCTCCTGCAGAACAGCACCAATTACATCCTCGCCTTGGGAAGGAATGTCTTTGCTTTACCATCAGTGCTCTTCAGGGTAACTTTTATCTCTGCAAGGCTGAATACTGTCAAGCTAATGAAAAACACATCCTAAAAGGCTTCTCCAAGCCAGGGGTCATAAAGCATGTTGCAGCCTTACTTCTCTTCTTAGGGACAGAGCCTGGGACCTTAATGCTCTGAGATTACAGCCTTGAATTTGTCTTTTATAAGTGAGTTCTAATGGGTTGCAAGGTAAGCACTGAGAGCTGTGACCACAGACTTAACCACCTCTGTCTACCCAGCAGGAGTCTGCTGCTCCCCGCCACTAACATCCCTATATCCTCCCTAGCTTGGTGGCCTCTGCTGTCCTCCACCTGTGTATCAGTCTGGTGGAGACAGACCAGCTTTCCATCACCCTTTGAGGCATAGTGTAGGGTCATGACTTGAGGCATGTTGGTGTTGACAAAGTGGCATCAGTGCCACAGCTTGTTGAGAGAACAAGTTAGGGACCTGTCACCCTCTTCTGCTCCAGGTAATGTATGTGCCCTAGAATAACCTATATTCTAGGTTATTGTCACCTACCTAGACAATTCCTTGGGGGGGCTTCTGTAGGTTTACAGAAGGGCAGATAATTTGATGGGTAAAAATGAGTGGCTTATCATTGTTGTGATTTTTCTGGGGTGGTCACACTGTCTCTCTACTCCTGATCCTTTCAGTAAATAAGCCAAAACAGCCCCTGATACTAAACCAGGAATGTACTCTAGGGGTGAAAAGACAAGCTGAGGGGTCACACCACATTCTCTAGGTTCCTTTTTCCTCCTTCTCTGCCCCACTTCAGCATCAGACCTCCTAAGAGAGGGATAAGCCCCCCAAGAAGGAAGCTAGGATCCAGGCAGGCATTTACAGTCAGGAGTTCATTTTGCCTCTGAACCCTGACTTTTCTCGTGCCTTGCCTTTCTTCCTGTCTGAAAAACTGGATGTGGACATTCTCCAGTCAAGTTCATGTTGAAGATCTGGAGGAGTTGGATATGCCCCACAGGAGAGAAAAATGCAAATCTAGCTGCTTCCATGCTCTGAACTCACCAGGGACAAAGGAGACTCACAATCTTTTGCTTCCATTTGTTTGCTCAGTTGTCTAGGGTGAAAAGAACCCCATTTTAAACATTCTATTGGGCTGGAGAGACAGCCTAGCGGTTAAGAGCACCGACTGCTCTTGCTGAGGACCCGGGTTCGATCCCCAGCGCCCACATGACGGCTAAGAACCATCTGCAACTCCAATTCCAGGAGAACTCCAGTTCCAGGGGAATCCGAGACCCTCTTCTGAACTCCGCGGCATTGCACGACACGGGTGCTCAGACTTACATGCAGACAGTACACTCATACACATACAAAAATAAATAAAATTAAAAAAAAACATTAAACATTCTATTAAATTTTTAATAAGTTCTGACAAAGGATTCTTGTCACAGGGTGGGAATGGCAAGGCCCACCTTACCTCTACATTGGAAGCTCACTGGTGTGGCCCAGCTCTCTTCTGAGGTCGAAGCCTCATATTTTATTCGTGATATGTCTTCCTCTCTGTTGGCTGCCTGACTATACCTTTTGACATCTGGAGGCCTCCAGGTTCATCTGTTTCTCAGACAGTTAAACAAGCTTGTTCCATGATGAACTTGACACATGACACATGAACCCAAATGCAATGGACCAATCAAACGTAGACCAAGCCCTCATAAACTGTAAGTCAGAGTGATCCTTTTATCTTCTTAAGTTAATTTACCCGAGGTGTTTATCACAGTAACAGAAAATTGATTAACACAGTTCATAACTGAGGTTGGCAGGGTCTGTCCTCCTACCATCCAGTACCTCTGCAAGCCAGGGCAGAAGGATGTCCCAGTAGAAATATGACTTGTCTTTGTGTTTTGTATTTTTTAGGATTTTGGTTGGTTGGTTTTGTTCTGTTCTGGTTTTCAATTTGGTTTTGTAAGGCAGGGCCTCAGCCCCAGGCTGGCCTCAAACTCACCATATAGCCAAAGATACATTGAACTGTTGGTCCTCTTGCATCTACCTCCCAAGTGTTAGGATTACAGTTGTGTACTCCCATGCCTGAGTTAAGAAGTTTGAGTTCTGTTAGCTCTTTCCTCAAGTCTTGTATAAACTCAAGACCCACAGGAGAACTTAGGAGAGTAAAGAACACCTAACATCAAGTAACAGATGATGTCAGCAGACAGGCAGAAGGAGCTCCTGTGCCCAGCAAACTGGGGCTCAATTTTCACAGCCTGACTTTCTAACTGGCAAATTGACTATCCAACTACACCCATGCAGTGCAATCCAAATGCTCTCCTTAGTAGAGAACCTTGAGAAAGGTCTCCAAGCCTCCTCTGAGTGACTGCCACTCTCACTTCTTTGGTAATTAGCATAGTCATGCAGACCCTGCTGTGGTTCTTGGGGAATGGAAATAACAAGGTCTGATACACTGGCTTGGCTGGTAGATATACTTAAGGTGAAGAGGCTCATATATGCTAGCCACAGTCCTATCCAAGGGTAATGTGGGGCCAGACAAATCCATCATGGCTGAACATAAGAGGGCTGGCTCTTTACCCTGAGAACCTAGAAGGCTGGCAGGAGATGGGAGCCACTCCCACTTCTCATACTAGACATCAGGCTCCTGCAGCCCAACCCCTAGGGGAGTGTAGCTTGAAGTGTAGCGTTCCTAAGCTTGTCCCTCTTGAGGCATGTCCGCCCTGTCTTCTGGAGGCAAATGGCTCAAGTCATAAGCTTATCGTGGGGGCTATGGTATTCCTGCCATAAAACTTAGCCATTGCAGAACACATGTAGGCTTTTCCTCTGTCCCACCCACCTCCTGGTCAAAGAGCCCAGCAAAAATATATAAGTGCTTAAAACATCTGCAATAAATGAGTTTTGTTTGCTGATGCAACTCCTGGGTCTTTCTTTGGATCCGTTTGGGCTCATTTGCCATCCCGGGGACTGTCCTCTGCTCCCTCATGCTTCCCTCCTTGTGCCCCCCCACCCTGGCAGTCACGCCACAGCCAGGCATGACTGCCATACCTAGGGCCGGTGACCTGGGAGGCAGGAACCTCACAACAAGGAGGAAGCCAACAGAGTAGCTCCTTCCTAGTGCTTCCTAGGAGATCCCATTGGTGGATATAAAGTCACATACATGAGGGAAGGACCAAGCAGAGAAGTGTCCATGGACCAGACTCCACATGCCTCTCATGTAGGTAACTCTATGGGCAGCAGAGGGAAGGGTGTCCATTTCAAAACCTGCTATGTAATTAAACGAACAGTTGTATGCAAAAATGAATAAATCTTAGGTTATGCCTTATAACATACACAAAAGTCACTGGATTGCCTATCTAAACATAAAAGCTTTTAAGAAAACACAGGAAGATGTTGTCAAGACTTTGGAACAGGCCAAGAAGACAAATTAGACAGCATGGAATTAAGAATGCAAGTATATCACTGTGGGCAGAGGGAGCTACATTATGCAAATGAGACATTTGTTTTTTCCCATTGCTGTTGTAACATGCTATCATAATCCTAATGAATTTAAATAAATATATTTTACAGTTCTGGAGGTCAGACATCTTAAATAATTTCATAGGGCTGTCTGAAAGCAAGGAATGAGCAGGCCTGTGCTTTCTCTAGAGTTTCCAGAGAATCATTTCCTTGCCTGTCCAATTTTCAAAGGTCAGCTGGAAATGTTGGCTTCTGTATGGTTTCTCTAACTTCAAAGCCAGAGTATGCATGCTCTACTCTCTGACCTCACCTTCCTGTTTCCCTGCTATGAGGACCCTTGTGATTACATTAGGTCCATCCACCTGGACAGTCCAGCACACTCTCCCCTGATCCTTAACTTAAGCATATCTGCATATAAGATAACTTATGCACAGGTTCTTGGAACTAGACCTGGGCATCTTTAGGTGCCACTATTCAGGCTAACGTGAGGGAGTGCAGACATCAGAAGAAGGGTCAGTAGTGGTAAAGGGATTTCCAGATGGCTGATAAATATAAAAGTCATCAAGGAGGTTCAGATTAAAGAACCCCATTTAGAAGATTACCCAGTAATAAAGATTGATTAAAATAAATATATTGACAGTAGTAAATGAGAAGACAGAACAGCTCTGGAGTATTGGGGTTGCAAATCAGCACAGCCAATGGGAAAGCTGTCATTTGCAGGGGATTGGATGTACAGATACCTACCTTATGGTCCAATGATAATAAACCCAACTGAACTACACAGATATATTCACCAAAATATACACTTACAGGTGTTTTCACACCACTATATTCAGTAGTTATAGACTGACTAGCTCAGATGTTTATTTGTGGTGAGAGATAGATTTTGATACTGTCTCGGGTAAAAAAAAAAAAAAACAGTGACAATGAGTTGGGGTTACCTGCTGCCTTGTGGCTGAGTTTGATTGATATGGCATTGAGTCAAGAGGCTATTCACAGAGGCAATGTATGATTCCATCTCTGCAGAATGCAGAACAGACAAAAACTAATGTATGATGTATGTGTTTGGAAATCATGATGGTATCCCTAGAGGGAGCAACGGTGGGGGAGACCGGGAAGGGATGGGGGTGCTCTGAGAGAGAGTTATGTTTCATCATGGTCACACATATGAACTATGTGAAGAGGACTTCAGCTGTGCGATTAATATTGGACACATCAATAAACCTTTGCAGAGAAAAACTTTTAAAACACTGAGAGAAAGATGTAGGACATGTATGGCAGAATCCATGAACTAGGGTGAGGTGGAAGGAAGGAAAAGGGGAATATGTCTAAATTTAATTGAAAAATGATGTCTGAAATACACAAAACATCAATAAAAGTATTATATTTTATAAAAAAGATTGGACACACATTATATGCCATACTTCAATAACATGTATAAATTAAAAAACTCATTTCTAGGTCTCTATCCCACTCACCTAATAAATCACAGCTGAAAATCCCTGTTCTGTGGCTGAAAAGGTATTTTATATCAGTGTGAAAGAGTTAGACAGCAGTCTTCCATCTTCCAAACATCCAGTCAATCAAAGATCTGTCAGCACTTAGGGTTCTAAGTCATACCTGGTATTCACTTAATCAGTAAATTAGTGAGGAGATACGCCAAAGCTGAACTTGGTGAATTAGACCTTAGATAATGACTAGTCCTATCCAACATTTATACCTACTTTTTGTTTTAGACATCCTTGTTTGTAAATAGATTTGACTGTATCCCTCAGGAGTGATAATTTGAACAATTATATCCTCAAGCAGTCCAGATTCTAGTGCCTGGGTTTCATCATTAGGTCATGTTGCCAAGTAGTGCAGATGTTTTTCCATATTAGGAACAAAATGGCAATATTTTCTACATACATCATCACAATGGAGTCTATTCAAATAGAAGGAAAAAAAATGCAGACCAGATCTCACAAGGTAGATGGAACATTTGTTTTATAGAAAGAAAATCCATTAAAGACCTAAAATCCCTGTAGGTCAATAAAATCATCCTGGTCTTATTTTTTTACATGATTCTCATTTCCAGGAACCTTTCTCCAAATATATACCAAGATGGCCTAGCAACCCCAGGTGATTGTTCCTGATAATGGGGTCTCAGCATGGGGATCCTCCTGGCTTATTAGGAGCATTATGCTCTCTCATGTCATCACTAGACTCATTGTCCCTCTGCATTAGCCGCCAGCAGTAAGTGCCAAAACTTGTAAAGTTAGAGAAATCTTACATAAATAACTTGCATATCAAATTTTTTTCTCTTTATCCCTTACCAAGCTGCCTATTCACCCCTGAACTCATTCACCTAGTGTCTCCACAAACAATACACTGAGTGCCTCTTGTATCCTAGGCTGCTTTAAGTACTAGGTAATAAAACAGTCACAGATCCTGGAAAAGTGGGGCTTGTACTGTAGGGACAGAAAGGAGATATAAAGAAAAGGAAGATACAATAAACAGAGAGATGGGCTAGGAAGAGAAGTTAAGCAAACAGAGAGGAAGAAGATGAAGTTGACTCTTTGGATGACCTAGTCAGAAGGCTCTCTCTTCATGAATGGTAAAATGAGCCGGAATTCCACCAGGATCTGTGGGAAGACTATTCCAGGTAGACAAAGAGACTATAAAAATGTCTAAAAATGAGCAAATTTGGCACACCCAGATTTTCACAAGTGTCCATTGAATTGGCACCTGAATTGGTTTTAGTTTTTTTAATATAATACTTTTATTGATGTTTTGTGTATTTCATACATCATTTTTCAGTTCAATTTATACATAATCCTCTTTCTCTTCTCCCCACCCCACCCCAGTTCATGCATTCTGCTACAGAGGTCCTGCATCTTTCTCTCGGTCTTTTTAAAGTTTTTCTCTGCAGAGGTTTATTGTTTGGGCAGAATTTAACTGTATCAGTCCATTCTTTGACCCAGTCCTTATGTAGTTGTTGTTCCCTCTTATTTGTTCTGCTCCAAAATACACCTATATAAATGTCATATATGCACCAGAATTATGTCCTCCAGGAATAAACTGTATGTTAACTCTGAAATATGTTTAGGAATTTACATTTTCCCTTTAATTTTATATTACACTAAAATATGAATATATACCTTCTACTCATAGACATTAATTACCATGTCTGAAAGTGGAAAGTTAATTATGGGGCCAATTAAGAGATTCATATTATTACATCACAGTTGCTTTCAGATGAAAGAAATATACCAACAGCATAGCTCAGCTTGCCTTTCAATTGGGGGATTTGGTGCTAGCATTCACAAATGAGGGAATCAATTCCCCCTTTGTTTTGGGGGGACTGTGTTAATTCACTTAGCATAATGGCTTCAAGTTCCATCCATTTACCTGCAAAGTTCATGATGTAATCCTTCTTTACCACTGAATAGTACTCCATTGTGTAGATGTACCACATTTTTGTTAGCCACTAGTCAGTTGAGGGGCATTTGAGTTGGTTCAAGCGGTTTGCTATTGTGAAGAGAGCTACAATAACCATAGATGTGCATGTATCTTTGCAGTAGGATGAGTCTTGTGGGTATATACCCAGAAGGGGTATGACTGGGTCAGGTGGTAGGCTCATTTTGAGTATTTTAAGGGTTCACCACACTACTTTCCACAGTGGTTGTACGAGTTTACAGTCCCACCAGAAGTGGATGAGTGTTCCCCTTTCTCCACAACCTCTCCAGCATTTGGTGTCTTTTGTTTTCTTGATCTTAGCCAGTCGTATCAGAGTGAGATAATATCTCAGAGTGGTTTTAATTTGCATTTCCTTATTAACGATGTTGAACACATTTTTTTAAGATAGGGTCTCCCTATAGACCCAGCTGGCCTGGAACTCACTCTGCAGATGAGGCTGGCCTTGAACTCACAGAAATCTGCCTGCCTCTGCCTCTGTCTCCCAAGTGCTAGGATTAAAGGGTTGCACCACCACACCCAGTTTAAAGACAGTTCTTAGCTGCCATGTGGATGCAGGAAATTGAATGCAGGTCCTCTGCAGGAGCAGTTGGTACTCTTAACTGCTGAGCCATCTCTCCAGCCCTGATGTTGAACACTTTTTAAGATGTTTCTCAGCCATCTTTACTGGCAAAGTCTTTGTTCAGCTCTTCACTCCATCTTTTGAGTAGGTCATTTGTTTTTGTTACTTCTTTGTTTCTTTTGAGTAGTCTACATATTCTGGATATTAATGCTCTGTCATATGTATCACTGGTGAAGATTTCCTCCCACTCTGTGGATGTTCTCTTCACTTCCTTGATTGTTTCTTTCACTGTACAGAAGCTTTTGAGTTTGATTAGGTCCCACATATCAATTGTTGACCTTATTTCCTATGTGGCTGCTTAGAAAGTCTTTTCCTATGACTATGTCTTCTAAGTTGCTGCCAACATTTTCTTCTATCATCTTCAGAGTTTTGGGTTTCATGTTGAGGTTTTTGATCCATTAGGAGTTGATTTTTGTACAGGGTGAGAGGTAGGGGTTTAATTTTGTTTTTCTACAAGTGGTGATCCAGTTTTGCCATCACCATTTGCTGAAGATGCAATCTTTCCCTCCACTGAAATTTTTTGGCCCCTTTGTCAACTATGAGGTGACTGAAATTGTATAAGCTCAAGTTTGGATCTTCAATTTTGTTCCATTGGTCAACAGGTCTTTGTTCCAGTACCAGGCTGTCTTTATGACTATAACCCTGTAATATAGTTTGAAGTCTGGTAAAGTGAACCCCCTGTATTGTATTGTACTTTTCACTCAGGGTTTTCTTTAGCTATTCAGGGTCTTTTGTTTTTCCATGTGAATTTAAGGATTTTTTTTCCAAGTCTGTGAAGAAACTCATGGGGATTTTAATTGGGGTTGCATTGAATATGTATATTAATTTGGAAAGAATGGACATTTTTACTATATTAATTTTTCTAATCCATGAGCACAAGGGGTCTTTTCATCTTTGGATGTCATCTTCAATCTCTTTCTTCAGGAGTTTAAAATTTTTGTTGTAGATATCTTTGGTGTCTTTGTTTAGGTTTATTCCTAGATATTTTTTTGGAGGCTATTGTAAGTGAGAAGTTCTCCTTATAGTCCTTCTCCAGTTTGCTTGTTGTTGGTATAATGAAAGGCTACTGATTTTTCTAGGTTAATTTTGTATCCCGCCACTTTACTGAAATTCTTAATCATTTCCAGGAGTTTCCTGATTGAGTTTTTAGCATCTCTTGGGTAAACTATCATATCATCTCAAAAAGGGATAGTTTAACTTCCGCTTTTCCAATTAGTACTCCTTTAATTTCCCTTTCTTATCTTATTGCCCTTGCAAGCATTTCAAGCACTATATTGAAGAGGAGTGGGGATGAGGGGGCAGCTTGCTGGGTTCCCACCTTTAAGGAGAATGCTTCTAATTTTTTTCCATTTAAGATGATGTTGGCAATAGGTTTATTGTATGTGGCTGTGATTGTGATGAGGAATGTTCCCTTCCGTCCAATTCTCTCCAGAACTTTAAACATGAAGGGATGCTGGATCTTGTCAATGGCTTTTTCTGCATCAATGTGATTTTTTTTTGTCTTTCAGTAGATTTATGTGTTTTATGATATTTATTGATTTACATATGTTGAACCATCCCTGCATCTCTAGTTTGAATCCAACTTGATCATGATGGATGATCTTTTTGATGTGTGTCTGTATGCAATTGGCAAGTATTTTGTTGAGAATTTTTGCATCTACGTCCATTAAGGATATAGGTCTATAGTTTTATTTTTTGGTTTTGTCTTTGCCTGGTTTTCATATTAAGAGTGATGCTGGCTTCAAGAAGGAATTTGGGAGAATTCCCTCTGTTTCTATTCTTCTGAACAGTTTGAGGAGTAACGTTTTATAGAATTCTGCTGTGAAACCATCTGGGCCTGGGCTGTTTTTAGTTAGGAGGTTTTTGATTACATTTTCAATTTCCCCAAATATTATGGGTCTGTTTAAGCTGTCAATATCTTCTGGGATAAGCTTTGTTGATTCACAGGATTTCAGATATTCATCCATTTCTTTTAGGTTTTCAAATTTAGTAGAATGTAGGTTTTTGAAATATTCTCATATGATTGTCTGGATGTTTACTTTGTTGTGATGTTTCTCTTTTCATCATGAATACTATTGGTTTGGAGTTGCTCACTCTTTCTTTTGTTTAACTGGGCTAGACATCTATCTATCCTGTTTATCCTTTCAAAGAACCGGCTTTTGGATTCATTGATTCTTTGTTTTGTTTCCTTTGTTTCTATTTCATGATTCCTGCTTTGATTTTTGTTATTTCTTCCTGTCTGTTAGGTTTAGGCTTCATTGGTTGTTGTCTTGCAAATGTTTTTAGCTGTAGTGTTAGATCGTTTATTTGTTCCCTTTCTGGTTTTTTTTGTTGTTGTTTTTTTTTTTTTTTTAATGTAGGCACTTAGGGCTATATATTTCCATCTTAGGACTGCTTTTAAAGTATCCCACAGGTTTTGTTGTGTTCTATTGTCTTTTTTTTTGTTTAGTTCCATAAATACTTTTATTTTGTTATTTCTTCCCTGACCCATTCATTATTCAGGATTGTGTTGTGTAGTCTCCATGTGTTCTTGTAGCTAGTAGGGCTTATTCTGGTGTTCTTCTTGAGCTTTATTGCACTGTGGTCTGATAGAATTCATGAAATAATTTCAATCCTTTTGTATTTGTTGAGATTTCTTTTGAGTCCTAGTATGTGGTCAATTTTGGAGAATGTTCTGTGGGGCGCTGAGGAGAAAGTGTATTCTCTGGTGTTTGGGTGGAATATTCTACAGATGTCTGTGAGGTCCATTAGGTGTATTGTATTGTTCAGTTCTGATGACCCTCTGTTTATGTTTTGTCCTATTGATCTATCCAAGGGGTGCAGTGGGGTATTGAAGACCCCCGCTATTAGTGTGCTGGGATTAATCTGTGTCTTGAGGTCCTGCACAATTGTGTTTATAAAGTTCAGTGCACCCGAGTTTGGTGCATAAGCATTTAGGATTGTGAAGTCTTCGTGTTAAATTTTTCCTCTGATAAGGATGTAATGGACCTCTTTGTCTCTTCTGATTAATTTTACTTCGAGGTCTATTTTGTCTGATATTAGTATAGCAATTCCTGCTTGCTTTTTGATACCATTTGCTTGGAATATTTTTTCCATCCTTTCACTGTAAGTTGCTGTCTGTCTTTAAGGGTGAGATGGGTTTCTTGTAGACAGCATATAGAAGGATTCTGTTTCCTAATCCATTCTCCAAGTTTATGTCTTTTGACTGGGGACTTTAGACCATTAATATTTAAGGTTATTATTGAGAGATGTGTGTCGCTTCCTTTCCACTTATTTTTTTGTTTTCATTCTTGGTCTAGGTTTGTATTTCCACTGTTATACTTTTATTAATTTCTCTCTTTAGTTGCTTGGGGATAGGGATAGTTGCTCTGTTCTTTGAATTGCTGCGAGTATTTTCTGAAGTGTTGGCTTTTTTGGCATGCATTCTTTCATCTTTTTTATGTCATGGGAAGATTTTTCTTTCTCCTTCAACTATAATCAACATTTTTGCCAGGTATAATAATCTGGGTTGGCATCTAAAGTCATTTAGCACTGGGAATACTTTGGTTGAAGTTCTTCTGACTTTCATAGTTTGCACTGAGAGGTCAGCTGTGATTCTGGTGGATTTTCCCCTATATGTAACATTGTTTTTCTCTTGTGGCTTTCAGTATTTTGTCTTTGTCTTGAGCATCTAGTGTTTTAACTATGATATAGCGTGGGAAATTTCTTTTCTGGTCTTGTCTAGTTGGTGTTCTATGTGTTTCTTGTATTTGTATGGGTTTGTCTTTTTTTCAGTTTGGGGAAATTTTCTTCTATTATTCTGTTGAAGATCTGACCAATACTATTGTCTGATCAATATCGTTGTCTTGGGATTCTGCTCCTTCCTCTATCCCTATGACGTGGAAATTTGGTCTTTTTATACGATACAGTCCCACATTTACTGGTTTTTCGACTCGTGTTTTTTAAAATGTTTCATAATCTTTACTTGAGCATTCTAGTTGTTCTGCGTTATTCTTCAGGTCTGATATTCTTTTTTATCTGCTTCTTTCATTCTGCTTTTGAGGCTTTCTCCCATCCTTTCCTGTTGATTGGATGAGTGTTCAATTTCCTTTTTCATTTCATCCTGTGATTTCTTTAGTATTTCCATTTCCTTTCAGAACTTGTCATTCTCTTCTTGTAGTTCCTTTCTTCTCTGGTTAGTTTCTTTTTTCATTTCAGCATGGTATCTTTTCAGTGTTTCCACTTCCTTCCAGAGTTTGTCATTCTCTCCCTCTAGTTCTTTCCAGAGTTTATCATTCTTTCCTTCTAGTTCCTTCCTGAGTTTTTCATTCTCTCCCCTTAGTTCTCTGATTTGTTCTTTATATTCTTTAATTTCTTTGAAAATATCTGCGATTGTTTTTCTAAGGTCCATGTCTTGGTTTCCTTCCAGGGAGATTTCACTGTAGGGATCTTCTATTAGACTAGCAGGGTTCCGTGTGGATTTATTATGAGCTTTTCGCATGTTTTTTTTGTTGTTGTTGTTTTTTTTTTTTTTTTCGCATGTTGTTTTTTTCATTGTGTCTTTGGCATGTTGGTTTGTTGTGTTCTTTGGATTCTGGTGCTAATCTCAAATGTTAATATGGAGTATTGGTTGGGCAGTCACTCTGTTTCCTGTCGGCCAGTTACTCTACATTGTCTGTGCAGTCTAGAATCACTAACTCTGTGCCCACTAGATCATCCACATTACAGCACACCAGCTTGAGCTGGGGGGCAGAGTTTCTACCTTGTCCCCCGCATCAGTATTCTGTGGTCCTGCTCTCTGCCTGTCTAGCTCCACACATGCTGTTTTGCATGCTGGTACCTGAGGAGGGGCTTTCCAGGTGCTCCCACACCACCAGAAGCAGAAACCCTCCAGGCAGTTTCAGCTCACCCGGCCACCACACTGTGATGCTGCTGTCTGCCTGTCTAGCTCCACCCACCTCACCCCATTTCTTAAAGACCCCTTTTGGTTTCAAAATTATTTTACAACTGATCACATGGGGAAATGGAGACTTTGAAGAGGAACAATCATTAATGAAAAGAAATTCCACAGTAAACAGTATCCCAGCCTTGTGTGTCCTGTTTCCACCCTGTGATTGTCCCATCTTAGAACTCCACATTGGGTGGTCTTAGCAAAGATCTGTGTGATCTCTCCTCTGAGAATGAAAATGGTATAATCACATCTGTTCTTCTTATTGAGGATCTTGGCTAGAGCAAATGAGAATATCTGTTTCTACAGTTGTAAAAGGCTCTCTTCAGATACCTATACTGGCATTTGATTTCCAAAGAAGATATCACAGAGATGACTCTCCTTGAAAACATGATACTGGCAGTCATTTTCTCATTAAAAATAATTGCATCGATATATGAGTTACTTTTTCAACTAAATACCTAACAAGAAAAAACTTAAGAGAGGAAGGGTCAGCATCAGCAAAATGGCTCAGAAGGTGAATTTGCCTGCCACCAAGCCTGATGACCAAGTTCAATACTGGGACTTACATGGTGATAGTAGAGAAATCACTCCCACCACAAGTTGTCCTCTGATCTCCACTTGCATGCCATAACATGCAAGTGCATGTGCATACATGTGCACACACCCGAAATAAGTAAATTTTTATGTAATAAAAAGAGAAGAGGTGTGTGCTTGGGCTTGCATCATATGTGGATACCATCCATCAGAGCAGGGCAGGGCAAGTATGGCAGCCAGAACAGGAATTGGCTGGTCACAATGCATTGGCAGTAAGCAAAAAGAGGATGGACAGGAAGTGGGATCAGGCTATAAAATCTCAAGGCCTGCCCTCAGTGACCTACTCCCTTTAGCAAGGCCCTGCTACATAAAGATACGATAACCTTTTCTTTTTTTTTCTTTATTTTAAAAAACAATCTAGATGATATGATTGTCTACCTAAGGGATGTTAAGAACTCCACCAGAAAACTCCGAGAAATGATTAAGAGCTTCGGTAAAGTGGCAGGATACAAAATAAATCTAGAAAAATCAGTAGCCTTTCTTTATACCAACAACAAGCAACTGAAGAAGGACTACCAGGAGACCGTCCCACACACAATAGCCTCAAAAACAATAAAATGCCTAGGAACAAACCTAACCAAAGACACCAAGGATCTCAACAACAAAAATTTTAAACCCCTGAAGAAGGAAATTGAGGAAGACATCAGAAGATGGACAAACCTCCCATGCTCATGGATTGGGAAAATAAATATAGTAAAAATGTCCATTCTACCCAAACTCATGTACAGATTTAACGCAATCCCTATCAAAATCCCCAAGAGCTTCTTCACAGACTTAGAAAAAAAATCCTCAATTTTGTTTGGAAAAACAAAAGACCCCAAATAGCCAAAGCAACCCTGAGTGAAAAAGAGCAATACAGGGGGGATCACTCTACCAGACATCACACTATACTATAGGGCTATAGTAAAAAAAAACAGCTTGGTACTGGCACAAAAACAGACAAGTTGACCAATGGAATAAAAATGAAGATCCAATTTCAACCACCTCATATTTGACAAGGGGGCCAAGAAGACACAATGGAGAAAAGACAGCATCTTCAGCAAGTGGTGTTGGCAAAACTGGATCACCACCTGTAGAAGAATGAAATTAAACCCCTACCTATCGCCCTGTACAAAAGTCAATTCCAGATGGATCAAAGACCTCAACGTGAAACCCAAAACTCTGGAAGTGATAGAAGAGAAACTTGGCAGCAGACTACAAGACATAGGTGTAGGAAAAGACTTCCTAAATCAGACAGCAGCTGCACAAGAAATAAGATTGACAATTGACAAATGGGACCTCATGAAACTCAAAAGCTTCTGTACATCAAAAGAAACAATAAAGCAAGTGAAAACCCACAGAGTGGGAGGAAATCTTCACTGCAGATACATCTGAAAAAGCATTAATTTCCAGAGTATACAAGCTACTCAAAAAACAAAGAAGAAAGAAAACAAATGAATCACTCAAAAGATGGAGCAAAAAGAACTGAATAGAGACTTCACAGAAGAGGAATTAGAGATGGCTGAGAAATATCTTAAAAACTGTTCAACGTCACTACTAATTAGGGAAATGCAAATTAAGACCACTCTAAGATATCATCTCACTCCGATAAGACTGGCCAGCATCAAGAAAACAAATGATATCAAGTGCCAGAGAGGTTGCGGGGGAAAGGGGAACACTCCTCCATTGCTGGTGGGAATGTAAACTTGTACAGCCACTATGGAAAGCAGTGTGGAGAACCCTTAGAAGACTCAAAATGAGCTTGCCATTTGACCCAGTTATACCACTCCTGGGTATATGCCCACAAGACTCATCTGACTACAGAAATACAGGCACAGCTATGTTTATTGCGGCTCTGTTCACAATAGCAAAAAGCGGGAACCAACCCAAATGCCCCTCAACTGACGAGTGGATAGAGAAAATGTGGTACATGTACACAATGGAATTCTATGCAGCAGTAAAGAAAGACAACATCATGAACTATGCAGGCAAATAGTTGGAGCTAGAAGATATTATATTAAGTGAAGTAACGCAGTCCCAGAAAAACAAACGACAAATGGTATCCCTCATATGTGGATGCTAGCGCCAATAACCCAGTTATAAATATTTCTTGTGGAGAAGGATGCGTATTAAAAGAACAACAACAGAAAGACTGCATCAGAAAACTGACTGAAATGGTGAATCAGGAGGGGTGGGAGGGACGAGAGAGGGACCCGGGTGTATATTCGATTAATGTATATTTAATTGACGTGAGTTCAACAAGTATCTAACTTTGCCCAGACTCTGTCTACAGGTTACATGGTGTTTTAGGACTTAGTAAAAGTAAATATATGTATTTTAAACAACATTGGTTTAAAGGTTCTGATAAAACAGTAATGCACCTGAGTTAATTGAAAATATAAATTGTTGTTGTCCACATTTGTTTTACTTAAAAGCTGTATAACAATACCTTTGGGATTGGCACATGCAAATTTTCTCTATAATTTTTCTGTTGTACAGTATCATCTTGTAGCATTCTCTTTTACCTGTAGGATGATTTAACTTAAAAAATTAAGTTTGCTTCCCAAGTTAACCACATACAGTCACCCAAAACAGCTTGGGTGAATTTGATGAAATCTGCATCTTGACTCCTGCCCATAGGTACGTGTACTACAACTGCCTTTTTGAGACTCATGGGTCAAAAAACAAAAACCTAAAATAAAAAGGGGGGATACAGATATATATGCAACCTTTTTGTCAAAAACTTTGCAATTCAAACCTTAAAACTAACTACAGGAAAAGATTTGTATGTTCCCACAGGTCAAAATGTCACCAACTTAAAGGCTGAGAAAGAAAAGATACAGCTTTGCATTGTGTAGGATGTACCAGGAAGTGCCAGAAGAAAGCTTGGCCCATCTGAACATTGAAAGGAAGAAAAGTCTCAGACTGCTACAGACATCAAACCCCTCTGTGGATCCTTCTTGTAACAACTATTTATAATGAGTCCTAATGAAACTTACCTTCTAGGTTCCACAAAGTTTTAATAGGAGAGACTTTCTTTCCTACCCTCCATAGAACAAGGAGAAATATGATGATGAGGTTGTTCTCTAACTGTAAATTGGAGCCAACTGTCATAGAGGTAATCTCTTATAAAACCAGTAAAACTGCGTTCTTTAATTGACTAATATACATAGGAACTGTGAAAAGGATTATTCTCTATTCAGAACCAAATAGAATACTAAAGTCTCCTTAAGCTATGCACTCAAGCAAAATATATTAATACAGGAGAGTTCTGATATCAGCAATGGATTATTCTACCAAGGAGATGTTGGCCAGGGGATCCAAGACCCCACAAAAGGGAACGGCTTCTTGCCTGTAAACTGGGATACCTGCAAGAAGAGAGGCAATAAGGCCCTGTTGTCGAAGACCTGATGTAAGCATGGGAAAGATGTATTGAGACCGCACTTGCAAGTGTACAGTTGTTCTCTGGAATACCAGAGAGTGTTACCAAAGGCCACTAAAACAAAAAAGCAAATATAGGTCTCCTTGAGTCAAGCAAGTCTCCTCTGTCAGCACCAGCTACACCTCACCTGCCTAGAAATACTGTGCAACAGTGGCAGCCATATGCCTCTATATCCCAAATCTAATTGGCTATTAGTTCTCTCCTTGGAGGAATAACCCATGGCTGATGCCACAAGCTTACATCCTCTAATGGTTAGGAGATGTTATAAGCCACAGTAAGACCATGTCATATTTTACAGAAAAAATGTAATTCATGCATTCACATACCATCCAAACATCTATGTCTATACCAAAGTAACCTACCATAACAATTAATACTGTTTAAATACCTATATATCTAATTGCCTGTGCTTCATTAGTAGGATCGAAAGGTTATTCCTGGACAAACTGTCAGTCTGTGAAAGGAAACAGCCAGAATTGACCAGAGTCCAAAATGACATCTCCAGAGAAAGTAGACTGTTTTGCTTCTCGTCCACCTGTGCCCCTTTTCTAAGCCTAGGGAACAATCTGCGGAAGAGGAGGCATGGTAGAATGTAGCTCCTATATAACTTCAAGGTGTTTGAATTATAATAGCAATAATGACTAAAGCTATATGGCTTACAGAAGAATAAGCGATTAGTGATTTTAGGTCAGTTTGTCGTAAGCAAATTGAGCTAGTTATAATTATCCCTCAGAGTGATAAAAGAATAAACGGGTAGGCTAAGGGCTGCGATTGGGGTGAATGGTGAAACTACAGCAATATAGTCTGGACACTTATTTGATCAAACTGATTGAACATACAAGCCCCCCTCAGCTGGATGGTGGGACCCTTGGGCTGTGTGGGTTTGGGCACAACTGCTTGCAAATTGGTTTTACATGAAGGATGCTTGTACTCATAAATTGTTACTTATTGTTAATAAATGAAAATAATAAAGAATAGGAAAAAAAATCTAGAAACTTTATTCTTTGAACAGTTTCCAGGACTGGAATTGAGGGATAGAAAGCACAACAGCTTCACTCTGGTCTTTGTTATTCAGATTGGGAAATTTGTTTTCTTGTGGGTTTTTTGTCTGTGTGTGTGTGTGTATAATGCTTTTATTGATGTTTTGTGTATTTCAGACAGCATTTCTCATTTCAGTTTAGACATATTCCCCTTTCCCCTCCCTTTACCCTACCCCAGATCATGCACTCTGCCATAACTGTCCTGCATCTTTCTCTCAGTCTTTTTTTATGTTTAGGAATTTACATTTTCCTCCTTTAATTTTATATTACTCTAAAATATGAATACATACTTTCCACTCAGATATGGTAATTATAGTGTCTGAAAATAAGTGGTGGATCAAATCTAGATCCCATTAAGAGATTTACATTGTAACAACATAGTTGCTTTCAGATAAACAGACATATAACAATAATGTTGTTCAGCTTGACTTTCATCTCGAGATTTGGTGCTAGTATCCACAAATGAGGGAAACCATTCACCGCTTGTTTTTTCTGAGACTGTTACTTCACTTAGCATAACTGCTTCAAGCTCCATCTATTTACCTGCAAAGTTCATGATATCATCTTTCTTTACCACTGAATATGTGTAGATGCACAACATTTTTGTCATCCATTCCTCTGTTGAGGGACATTTGGGTTGGTTTCAGTTCTTTGCTACTGTGAACAGAGCTACAATAAACATGGATATGCATGTATCTTTGTGGTAGGATGAGTCTTGTGGGTATATACTCAGGAGTGGTATGACTGGGTCAGGTGGTAGGTTCATTTTGAGTCTTTTAAGAGTTCTCCACACTGCTTTCCACAATGGTTGTACAAATCTACATTCCTACCAGCATTGGATGAGTGTTCCCCTTTCCCCACAACCTCCCCAGCATTTGGTATCTTTTGCTTTCTTGATCTTAGCCAGTCTTATTGGAGTAAGATATCTGAGAGTGGTTTTAATTTGCATTTCCTTAATTATTAGCAATGTTGAACACTTTTTAAGATGTTTCTTAGCCATCTTTACTTTGCCACTGGTGAAGTCTCTGTTCAGCACTTTACTCCATGTTTTGAGTAGGTCGTTTGTTTTCTTCTTTGTTTTTCAGTAGTCTATATATTCTGGATGTTATTGCTCTGTTAGATGAAACACTGGTGAAGATTTCCTCCCACTTTGTGGGTTTTTTCTTCACTTCCTTGATTGTTCCTTTCCCTGTACAGAAGCTTTTGTGTTTGATGAGGTCCCACTTGTCCACAGTTGACCTTATTGCCTGTGCAGCTGCTGTCTGATTTAGAAAGTCTTTTCCTATGCCTATGTCTTGTAGGTAATTGCCAACTTTTTCTTCTATCATCTTCAGGGTTTCAAGTTTCACGCTGAGATCTTTGATCCACTTGGAGTTGATTTTTGTACAGAGTGAGAGGTAGGGGTTTAATTTTAGTCACCACTACAAGTGGTGATCCAGTTTTGCCAGCACATAAAGGTACCACAACCTTTCTTTCTCTGTTTTTTTTTTTTCTTTCTGTTTTTTTTTTTTTTTTTAAAAACAACCTATAATCTTTATTATTCTTTGAACAGTTGCCAGGACTGGAATTGAGGGATAGAAGGCACAGCAGCTTTGCTCTGGTCTTTGTTATTCAGAACGGGGAGTTTGTTTTCTTGTGTGCTTTTTGTCTGTGGTTTGGTGGGGGGGTTTTTTTGTTTGTTTTTTTTTTTTTTGGTTTTGGTTTTGGTTTTGGTTTTTTGTTTGTTTGTTTGTTTGTTTTTCTGTATGTGTATCAATGTACTGTCTGCATGCAGGTCTGTGCACCTGTGTCGTGCAAGGCCGCGGAGGTCAGAAGAGGGTCTCGGATTCCCCTGGAGCTGGAGTTCTCCTGGAATTGGAGTTTCAGATGGCTCTCGGCCACCATGTAGGTGCTGGGGATCGAATCCGGGTCCTCTGTAAGAGTGGTCGGCTCTCTTAACTGCTAGGCCATCTCTCCAGCCCCTTGGTGGTTTTTTTTTTTTTTTTAATACAAAAAAACATGGAAAAACTCTGCTGAGTTTGCAGCCTAGACATGAAGACCTATATCAAAACTTAAAATCCAATTAAAAACAGGTTTAGAATTGTTTAATAATCACATACCAGAAAACAGCATTCTATTAACAACTTTTATTTGGTTACCCACACCAGCAAGTGTTTCCAAATGGCATTTTCCACATCAGAAGGTGCTGTGACTCAAAAAAAAATTTGGATTTTTCCTGCTTCCAAAATATTTAATCAAATCCTGTGTCTCTCACAGGCTTTTCAAACTTGTAGAAAATAAGAAATATTCCAATGAATGAAACATCCCAATGTCAGACACGTTCCTTTGAGAGGTCAGTCCTCCTCCTTCTCCTCCCTTCTCCCTTCCTCCTACTCCTCTTCCTCCTCCTCCTCCTCCTCCTTCTCCTTCTTCTTCTTCTTCCTCTTCTACTTCTTTAAAAAAAATCTCTTATTCCTAAAATATTAGTCCAGAAAACTGGAAGTGAAGGACTAAAAGGTCAGAAGAGGACCAGGAAGAGGGTGGAGCACACGCCATGAATATACACAGAAAGAAAATTGTACAAACTCAAGCAGTTTATAATAGACTAAGACACCAAAGTCTGGCTGAAGACATTCACCATTCTGCAGGAGCTGGACTTGTGTGCTGTGTGAATATCCGTGCTGGGCTATTCACTGGCTCTGAGCAATCACCCTGCCTAAGCCAAACCCTGGTTTCCTCACCATGCCTCTGCAGGGAAGGCCTCTCATTCCACCACTCAGCCCACCTCGGTGGCCTCCAGGTCCCAGAATGCAGTTATCTCAACGGTCACCTTCCCTGATGCTCCTGTCTTCTCCTCCACATCCAGGTGGACAGTGCCTCGGAACATGGTGGGCTTGTTGCTGAGGACCCTCTGAACAGGCTCCGAATCATCAAACACCACAAAATCAAAGTTGGGTAACTTCCCACTACTGTTAATTTGCAGCTCCACTAGGTTCCCATAACTTTGGGGAAAAAATCCTTCAGCTCTGACTTGTCCACCACATGTGTCGGATTCCCGATGAAGAGCCCGTGACTGTCAGGGTGCCTCAAGATCCTATGAGGTTTCGCGTCGCCCTGCTCACCAGCCTCTCGGATTGGCAAGGGTCCCCTCTGGGGAGGGATATTTATCCATTGCTCTCGAACTCTTTGATCTCCCTGAGGCCTCTGCTGAGGCCTCTGCAGTAGAATCTGAGATTCAGGCTTTGATTCTGGGAGGGGCTGTGGTAGCACTTTAACGACGTGGTGGGGATCCCTGTCACAGGGACAGCTCCACTGGAAGGAAGGTTCTTACTCGTCACAGACGCCCAAGAAAACACCCACAAGTCCTCCTGTGCAGCCTGGGCAAGGTCGGCTGGAGCGAGGAAGAGCTCTTCTGCGCATCCTCAGGAGCGGTCTCCTCTACTGATGGCTCCGGCTTTTCCTCTGGGATCTCAGGCACCAGCTCTTGCTCTGGTTCTGGCTCAGGATCAGGCCCGGGATCAGCAGCAGACTCCTCCAGATGCTCTTCCAGATCACTGCAGACAGTCAGATCAAAGAAAGTTCCAGAGTCATCAGGCACCACGTCAGATATTGCTGCCTTTCTTCCAGTTCCCCTACTTCTTCCTCAGATTCCTCCTGAGGCTCAGTAACAAAGCCACTAAATACTTCATCTTGGTTTCTGAAGATGTCATTGTGAACATAGAACTTGTTGGCCACCACGCCCTCAGGAGCAAGGACGAAGGTCTTCATGAACCTACACAGAGCCTGGTTGTTGTTGGACAGCAGCCCATCCATCACCTGCACCACCACCTAGTCCTTGAGCGTAGTGTGAGCATCCACAGGGTGGATCTTAGTGTGGCAGTTAGTGACTAGAGGGGACCAGGCTTCTCTGTAACCATCGCTTTGGTTATGGAGATTCAACCTGCATGGATGAGCGGGAGAGGACCAGGGCGCTGTTCTGCAGGAAGACGGCAGAGACAATTTGGCAAGTGCAGCTGCCCACGACCTTTCTTTCTTTCTTTTTATTCTTTTGTTTTGTTTGGTTTGGTTTTTGGGTTTTGGGGGGTTTTTTGTTTGTTTGTTTGTTTGTTTGTTTGTTTGTTTTGAGACAGGGTCTCCCTTTAGTCCCAGCTGGCCTGGTGCTCACTCTGTAGACCAGGCTGGCCTTGAACTCACAGAAATCCACCTGCCTTTGCCTCCCAAGTGCTAGGATTAAAGGCATGCACCACCACACCCCGCCCACATCCTTTCTAAACAGCGCTCCCAGCCATGGACTAAACTTTCAAATAGGCAAGCCTATGAAGGACATTTCCCATTCAAACCACAACATTTGCTCTGCTTCAATTTAAACTGCTATGTATTTAGAGTGTGTTGGCCTATTTTCTGTAGATGTTATTGCTCTAGGTAGAGTCAGTGTCAAATGTCATTTGGGATTTTACTTCTGTTCAATTGACAGATCAAAAAGAAATCATGAATCTTTTCACATATCAACTGAGAAAATAAGCATAAATTTAATGCACAATTACATCACACAAAGATTAGGAATGCATGCCTTCTAAGCTATTGATTAACAGTGCTGAAGTGACAATGAATGAACCATTTGAATGATGCCAGCCTTAAATTTGAATCTTTGAAAAACAAGATAATACCAGCCTTGCCTATTTTCGAGATGTTAAGAAGATGGAATTAAGTCTATGAAAACACTTTGCAATTATAAAGTGACCTGTAAAAGTGAAAAATCCTCTATCATTAAATTTATTATGATGTGACTGACATGCTAATTAGAAAATGAGCCAATTTATGAAGTAATTGAAAAGCTGTTAAATTCTCATATCCCAAAAGCCAATATGAGAGGTCATAAAAATAACCCTAATAAACTTGATTTAAAATTATTGTCTCATTATTGCTACAAAGAGCAAGATTCTCAGATTTAAGAAAAAAATCATCAACTTAAATTATCCAAACTTGAAAAAAGAGGATATATTTAATATAATTTACAAATAATCACATAAAATTACAGTACATAACCCACTTAATGTTTTATATATCTTGAACTATTAACCATGGCACAGTTTCTAATAAAAAAGAGGATGAGGGACACATACCTAAAAGACAAATACCACCATAACAGTATGTAGGTGGTACTGAATTATGTGTTATAGATATTAAAATGGCCTTGGGATTTGAGAAGTGAAGGACATATTTGAAGCGGGAACTGTGTAAAGGTCTAAAATGCACTCAAGATATATTTTTTCACCCAAAGTAAGTATGCTTAAAGCATAGCAAGAGAATATTTGTGATATTATATGATATTATATCACCTCCTCAATTTAACAAAGATTAGAAGGAATATCCCATACATCAAATAGCTCATAGATAAAGCCCAGTACCAATGGCAAAAATAATGATGACTTTGAACAAAATTATGGAAAACATATTTATATTGCCTACATTCCTTCCTTAAAGGAAACCAAGACACAGACCTTAGAAGAATGATTATAGACATGTTCAAAGAAATCAAAGAATACAAAGAACAAATCGAGAACTAAGGGGAGAGAATAAAAAACTCAAGAAGGACCTAGAGGGAGACTATGACAAATATTGGAAAGAACTAAAGGGAAAAAATGGCAAACTCCTGAAGAAAGTGGAAACACTGAAAGGATCCCAGGCCTAAATGAAAAAAGAAACTGACCAATGAGCCAAAGAGCTACAACATGAGACTGACAGGCTCCATGAGGAAGTGGAAATACTAAAGAAATCACAGGATGAAATGAAAAAGAAAATTGAACACTCATCCAATCAACAGGAAAAGATGGGAAAAAGCCTCAAAAGCAGAATGGAAGAAATAGAAAAAAAAAAGAGTATCAGACCTGCAGGATAACATAGAGCAACTAGAATGCTCAAGTAAAGATTATGAAAAAATTTAAAAAACACAAGACTGGAACAACCAGGAAATGTGTGACAGTATGAAAAGACCAAAATTCTGCATCATAGAGATAGAGGAAGGAGAAGAATCCCAAGAGAACACTATTAACCAGATCTTCAACAGGTTAATAGAAGAAAATTTCCCCAAACTGAAAACAGACAAACCCATACAAATACATAGGACACCAAATAGATAATTCCAGAAAAGAAATTCCCCACACCATATAATTGTTAAAATGCCAGATGTTCAAAACAGACAAAATACTGAAAGCCACAAGAGAAAAACAAATTACATATAAGGGAAAACCCACCAGAATCACAGCTGACTTCTCAGTGCAAACTATGAAAGCTAGAAGAATGTGGACCAAATTATTCCCAGTGCTAATTGACTTTTGATGCCAACCTAGACTACTATACCATGCAAAAATGTCAATTATAGTTTAAGGAGAAAGAAAAATCTTTCATGACATAAACTAGATGAAGGAATATGTGTCTAAAAAACCAAAACATCAGAAAATACTCAAAACAATCCAAAGAACAAAGGAAAGGAGCAGCTATCACTAAGAAATTAAAGAGAGAAATTAACAAAAGAATAACAGAGTAAATACAAATCTAGACCAAGAATGCAAGCAAAAAATAAGTGGAAAGGAAGCAACACACATCTCTCAATATTAACCTTAAATATTAATGGTCTAAAGTCCCCAATCAAAAGACATAGATTGAGAGAATGGATTAAGAAACAGAATCCTTCTACATACTGTCTACAAGAAACCCATCTCACCCTCAAGGACAGACACCAACTTAGAGTGAAAGGATGGAAGGATGGAAAAAAATACCGAGAAACAAGCAGGAGTGGCTATTCTAATATCAGATAAAATAGACCTCAGAGTAAAATTAATCAGAAGAGATAAAGAAGACCATTACATCTTTATCAAAGGAACAATTAACCATGAAGACTTCACAATCCTAAATGTTTATGCACCAAACTCATGTGCACTGAACTTTATGAACACTACTCTGCAGGACCTCAAGGCACAGATTAACCCCAGCACACTAATATCGGGGGACTTCAATACCCCACTGCACCCCTTGGGTAGATCAACAGGACAAAAATAAACACAGAGACATTGGAACTGAACAATACAATACACCAAATGGACCTCACAGACATCTACAGAATATTCCACCCAAGCACCAGAGAATATACTTTCTACTCAGCACCCCACAGAACATTCCCTCAAATTGACCACATACTGAGACTCAAAAGAAATCTCAACAAATACAAAAGGATTGAAATTATTTCATGGATTCTATCAGACCACAGTGCAATAAAGCTCAAGAAGAACACCAGAATAAGCCCTACTAGCTACAAGAACACATGGAGACTACACAACACAATCCTGAATAATGAATGGGTCAGGGAAGAAATAACGAAATAAAAGTATTTATGGAACTAAACAAAAAAAGACAATAGAACACAACAAAACCTGTGAGATACTTTAAAAGCAGTCCTAAGAGGGAAATTTATAGCCCTAAGTGCCTACATTAAAAAAAAAAAAACAGAAAGGGAACAAATAAATGATCTAACACTACAGCTAAAAACACTTGCAAGACAACAACAAATAAAGCCTAAACCTAACAGACAGGAAAAAATAACAAAAATCAAAGCAGGAATCCATGAAATAGAAACAAAGGAAACAAAACAAAGAATCAATGAATCCAAAAGCTGGTTCTTTGAAAGGAAAAACAGGATAGATAGATGTCTAGCCCAGTTAAACAAAAGAAAGGGTGAGCAACTCCAAATCAATAGTATTCATGATGAAAAGAGAAACATCACAACAAAGTAAACATCCAGACAATCATATGAGAATACTTCAAAAACCTAAACTCTACTAAATTTGAAAACCTAAGGGAAATGTATGACTATCTGAAATCCTGGGAATCAACAAAGCTTAACCAAGAAGATATTGACAGCTTAAGCAGAGTCATAATATTTGAGAAAATTGAAGATGTAATTAATTAAAAAACCTCCCAACTAAAAACATCCCCAGGCCCAGATGGTTTCACAGCAGAATTCTATAAAACATTTAAAGAGGTCTTACAACCATTACTACTCAAACTTTTCAGAAGGATACAAACAGAGGGAATTCTTCCAAATTCCTTCTATGAAGCCAGCATCACTCCAATACCAAAACCAGGGAAAGATACGACCAAAAAAGAAAACTATACATCCATCTCATTAATGAACATAGATCCAAAAATTCTCAACAAAATACTTGCAAATCACATACAGCCCCACATCAAAAAGATTACCCATCATGATCAAGTTGGTGTCATACTAGAGATGCAGGGATGGTTCAACATACATAAATCAATAAATATCATAAAACACATAAATAGACTGAAAGACAACCACATGATCATCTCGATTGATGCAAAAAAAAATCCATTGATAAGATCCAACATCCCTTCATGTTTAAAGTTCTACAGGGAATTTGACTGAAGGGAACATTCCTCAACAATAAAAGCCATATATAGCAAACTCACTGCCAACATTATCCTAAATGGAGAAAAATTGGAAGCATTCCCCTTAAAGGCAGGAACCCAGCAAGGCTGTCCCTCATCACCACTCCTCTCCAACACAGTGCTTGAAACGCTTGCTAGAGCAATAAGACAAGAGAAGAAAATTAAAGGTGTACTAATCAGAAAAGAGGAAGTTAAACTGTCCCTTTTTTGCAGATGATATGATAGTTTACCAAAGGGAAGCTAAAAACTTCACCAGAAAACTCCTAGAAACACTTAAGTGTTTCAGTAAAGTGGAGGAATACAAAATTAACCTAGAAAAATCAGTAGTCTTTCTTTACCAACTACAAGCAACTGAAGAAGGAATACAAGGAGACCTTCCTATTGGCAATGGTTTAAAAAAAAATACCTGGGAATAAACCTAACCAAAGACACCAAAGATCTCTACAACAAAAATTTTAAACCCCTAAAGGAGATTGAAAATGACATCAAAAGATGGAAAGACCTCCCATGCTCATGGATTGGGAAAATTAATATAATAAAAATGTCCATTTTACCCAAATTGATATACAGATTCAACACGATCCCAATCAAAATCCCCATGAGTTTCCTCACAGACTTGAGGAAAAAAAATCCTTAAATTCATATGGAAAAATAAAAGACCCTGAATAGCTAAAGCAACCCTAAGTGAAAAGTGCAATATAGGGCAGATTGCTTTACCACACTTCAAGCTATATTACAGGGCTATAGTCATAAAGACAGCCTGGTACTGGCACGAAAACAGACCTGATGGCCAATGGAACAAAATTGAAGATCCAAACTTGAGTTCATACAATTTCAGCCACCTCATAGTTGACAAAGGGGCAAAAAAAAAAAAAAAGCTCAATGGAGGAAAGATAGCATCTTCAGCAAATGGTGCTGGCAAAACTGGATCACCATTTGTAGAAGAACAAAATTAAGCCCCTGCCTCTCACTCTATACAAAAATCAACTCCAAGAAGATCAAAGATCTCAATGTAAAACCCAAAACCCTGAAGGTGATAGAAGACAAAGTTGGCAACAACCTACAAGACATAGGCATAGAAAAAGACTTTTTTAAATTTTATTTATTTTTGTGTGTGTATGAACATACTGTCTGCATGTAGGTTAGTGCACCCGTGTCGTGCAATGCCGCAGAGGTCAGAAGAGGGTCTCAGATTCCCCTGGAACTGGAGTTCTCCTGGAATTGGAGTTACAGACGGTTCTTAGCTGCCATGTGGATGCTGGGGATCGAACCTGGGTCCTCTGCAAGAGCAGTCAGTACTCTTAACCGCTAGGCTATCTCTCCAGCCCTCAGAAAAAGACTTTTTAAATCAGACAGCAGCTGTGCAGGAAATAAGGACAACAGTTGACAAACGGGACCTCATCAAACTCAAAAGCTTCTGTATAGTGACAGAAACAATCAAGAAAGTGAAGAGAAAACCCACAGAATGGGATGAAATCTTCACCAGTGATACATCAGACAGAACATTAATGTCCACAATATATAGACTACTCAAAAAACAAAGAAGAAAACAAATGACTTACTCAAAAGATGGAGTAAAGAGCTGAACAGAGGCTTCACCAGTGAGGAAGTAAAGATGGCTGAGAAACTTCTTAAAAAGTGTTCAACATCGGGCTGGAGAGATGGTCTAGTGGTTAAGAGTGCCGACTGCTCTTGCAGAGGACCCGGGTTCAATCCCCAGCACCCACATGGAGAACCATCTGTAACTCCAGTTCCAGGAGAACTCCAGTTCCAGGGAAATCTGACACCCTCTTCTGACCTCTGCAGCATTGCATGACACAGGTGCACAAACCTACATGCAGACAGTACATTCATACACATAAATGAATTAGTAAATTTTAAAAAATTAATAAATAAAATAAAAAAGTGTTCAACATCATTAATAATTAAGGAAATACAAATTAAAACCACTCTCAGATATCATCTCTCTCCAATAAGACTGGCTAAGATCAAGAAAACAAGACACCAAATGCTGGAGAGTTTGCAGGGAAAGGGGAACATTCATCCACTGCTGGTGGGAATGTAAACTTGTACAACCATTATGGAAAGCAGTGTGGAGAACCCTTAAACAAAATAAGCCTACCACCTGACCCAGTCATACCACTCCTGGGTATATACCCACAAGATGCATCCTACCACAATGATACATCTATGTTTATTGCAGCTCTCGTCACAATAGCAAAGGGCTGAAACCAGCTCAAATCCCCCTCAACAAATGAGTGGATGACAAAAATGTGGTAGATCTACACAATGGAGTTCTATTCAGCGGTAAAGATGATATCATGAATTTTGCAGGTAAATGGATGGAACTCAAAGTCATTATGCAAAGTGAAATAACACAGTCCCAAAAAAACAAACAGTGAATGGTTAAAGGCAAATGGTTTCCCTTATTTGTGGATGCTAACACCAAATCCCCAGTTAAAAGGCAAGCTGAGGGGCTGGAGAGATAGCCTAGTGGTTAAGAGCACCTACTGCTCTTGCAGAGGACCCGGGTTCGATTCCCAGCACCCACATGGTGGCTAAGAACCGTCTGTAACTCCAGTTCCAGGAGAACTCCAGTTCCAAGGAATCTGACACCCTCTTCTGACCTCCACGGCATTGCATGACACGGGTCCACAGACCTACATGCAGACAGTACATTCATACATATAAAATAAATAAATAATCCAGTTCCAAGAGAACTCCAGTTCCAAGGGAACCCTCTTCTGACCTCCATGGCATTGCACGACACAGGTCCACAGACCTACGTGCAGACAGTACATTCATACATATAAAATAAATAAATAAATAAATAAATAAATAAATAAATAATAAAATTAAAAAAAAGAAAGGCAAGCTGAACAGCATTATTGTTATATTTATTTTTATATGAAATCAACTGTGTTGTTATAATGTAAATCTCTTAACAGGCTCTAGAATTGACCTACCACTTATTTCCAGACTCTGTAATTACTGTATATGGGTGGAAGGTATGTACGCATATTTTAGAGTAATATAAAATTAATGGGGGGAAATGTGAATTACTCAACATATTTTCAAATTAACATAAAGTTTATTCTCAGAGGTCATAATTTTGATGCATATGTGATGATTATATAGGCATATGTTGGAGCAATACAAAGGTGAGTGAAAAGCAACAACATAAAGACTGGGTTAAAGAACTGAATGATCCAGTTAAACTCTGCCCAACATAATAAGCCTCTGCAGGGAAAAACTTTGGAAAGACTGAGAAAGATGCAAGACATGTATGGCAGAAGACATGAACAAGGGTGGGATGGGGACAGGGAGAGGGGAATATGTCTAAATTGGACTGAAAGATAATGAATGAAATACACAGTTCATCAAAAAAAGTATTATAAAACAAGAAAGAGCTGACAAACAAAAACCATAGAATTTATTCAGTGAAACTATACTATACATTTATCAAATGTAGAGACAGAAATGGACATACAAACACAAGAGGAATTTAGAAACCAAAAGATGTGACCCAAGAAAAAAAATTCTCCAAATGTACTATAGTCAAGATGTCAAAGATATAAAGTAAAGAAATAATATTAAAAGCTGTAAGGGAAAATGCCAATCTGAATACAAAGGCAAAATCATAATACCAGATCTTTCATCATCTACTCTAAAAGGAAAAACACTATGAAATTATGCAATTCTAGCCTTAAAGTAAATAACTGTCAACAAAGATCACTATGCTCAGTAAAAGTACTTCTTAAAATTGATAGAGAAATAAGAGCATTTCAAGACAAACACAAATCAAGGTAATACATAACAACAGAAATCTGCACAGCAGAAAATTCTTAAAGGAATGATGTACATGGAGGAAAAGGACTGTTTGATCCACAAGAACACACAAACAGAATACTTCATTAAAGGAACAGATAAACAAAGAAGACTTCAGAATAAATCAGTCAGGCCACAATCAGCAAACGTCTTATACTAATGGGAAGCAGAGAAAATTACCAATAAGCAACTAACCCGAACATCGACTAACAAAACCATAGCAATATCATAGCCATGTTAGTATTAACTGTTCATGCAAATAGCCTCAATTCTAAATTTAAAAGATGTAGATGAAGTGACTGAGTTCATAAACAAGAACTTATTATCCATAGTCTTGAGTCACTTAGGTAGTAAAGACATCCAAAAACCGAGTAAGTGTATAAAAATCAACCTGCCAAAAAAAATGTTTTTGTCATACAGATGATGGAGTTGGATTCTGCAAATACCAGCTCTAGCAACAAATTCAGGACCAAACTGAATACATGACTATTGTGGAGAGCAGTAGTATTGAATTTGCCTGTTAAATAAACGGGTGGTCCTGGAAAACTCCAGTATGGACATTTACTATGAATTGTGTAGAGTGCCAAGTTGTCTGCAGTCATGATAAAGAAGTGAAAAACTTTAAAGCATGTCTTAAAGAAAGTCAGCATAATTGTAGACTTTAATGGAGCAGAAATTAGTTTAAAATTGGTTTGACCATTTTAATTAAAAGATCAAAGTTAGTAGTGTCTTAAAAAAAAACTGCCAAACAGAAGCTGTAAATAAGCAGGTGTAACAGTTCTTATATTTGATGAAGTAGTCTTCAAACAAAAACCAGTCAGAAGAGGTGATGAGGACTATATATAATATATATAACTATATTTAGTAGACAGAACAATTATAATATAATAAGCAGAAGATATAACATTTGTAAATATGCACCAAATACCTGAACTCCTAATTTAATAAAATCTAAAAAGCCTTAAAGGTCATGTAGATCCTAGCACATTAAAAGTGGGAGGTTTCAAAACCCCATTCCCATATTCCTATAGATTTTCCAAACTAAAAATCAGCCAAGAAACTTCAGATCTAAATTATACTACAAATCAACAGGACATAACAGATATCTACAGAATACTCCATCCAGCAATTAAAAAATATACATTCTTCTCAGCAATATACATAACTTTCTCTAACACTGATCACTGTATAGACAACAAAGCAAGCCTTAACAATTAAAAAGGAAGAAAAGGGAAAGAAATAATTCTTTGTAGTTTAGCAGACCATGCTGTAATAAAACTAAAATCAATAGCAAGAAAAATTCCAAAACCAAAGAAATACTTGAAGATTGAACAATAGACTTTTGAATGAAGAAATAGGGGGCATTTAAAAATTCCTAGACTCAAATAAAAATGTTAGCACAACAAATCAGAACCTTTGGAATATAGACAAGGCAGTTCCAAGAAGAAAAGTTACAGCTTCAAATGTTCACATGTTAAAAAATAAAACCACAAAGACCTCAAATAATTAATCTAATGATGCTCCTCAAGACTCTATAAAAACAAGACTTAGCTGTCTTAATAGGAAAGACTTTCTTTTTTTTTTTTTTGAGTTATTTTATTTTATTTTTTTTACTTTATTTTTTTATTTGTTTTATTGATGCTTTGTGTATTTCATACATCATTTTCCAATTCAGTTCAGGCATATATCCCCTTCCCTTCCCCCCACCCCACCCCTACCCATCTCAGATCATGCATTCTGCCGTAAGTTTTCTGCATACCTTATTTCTTTAGCTTGGAGACAGAGGACACCCTTGTCTCATTCCTGATTTCAATGCTGATACTTTCAGTTTTTCACCATTTGATAAAATGTAAGCCACAGGTTTGTCATATCTGGCCATCTATGATGAAATATGTTCCTTTTGGTCTAGGCTTTTCAGAGCTTTGGCCATAAAGGGTGTTGGTTTTTGTCAAATGCCTTTTTTGAATGTGCGGAGACTATCATGTGATTTTTGTCCTTGAATCATTAATGTGATATAGTACCTTTACTGCATTGCACACCCTCCTGGAACGAAGCCCATTCAGACGTGCTGCTCTTTCATTTGTAAATTACTTCTTTCTACTGTGCTCTGGAGGGATGAAGAAAGGAAGGAAATGTACACAGAATGGCAAAGTCACAGGCACACCCACGTCTGAGTCCTCAAACAGAGTGACAGTCACTGACATACTTTACACGGAGGGCCAGTCTTGACACCCTGGTGTGATGATTCAGGAGAAAGGCAAGTCTGATGTATCTTGAAATAGAAATGTTGTAGCTATACCATTTTCTTCAAGACCAGACATCACTAAGTAGTGTGCTCTCATGGTGTTTCCTTTCCTCAAAGTCCAAATGGATCAAATATTCCAAAGAAATATTTTCAATCTTTATTAAAGATTTAGGTTTAAATCTAAATCCTGTATTGTCTTTCAGAATCCCCTTTAAAGTCACTGACTTAAAGTAAACTGAAATCCCTTGTGTAACATTTCATCTGTGTCCATATCTTTGGATTCACTTGTTGAAGAGTTGTGAATTTTGAAGAGAGTCATGCTGACTTGTCTTTTCATGTTTCTTATGTTTCTGTGCTGTGATATGTATATCTGCTGGGCTGCTGTCACAGTTAGTTTTGACTGTTGACTTGACCCAATGTAGAATCACCTGGAGAGGGAATCTCAGTGAGGGACTGTCTAGATGAAGTTGGCCTACGGCCATGCCTGTAGTGGATTATTTTGAGGGGGACCTACCCATTGTGGGCGGCCTCATTTCTTGGACAGGGACCTTGGATTATATAAGAGTAGAGAAAGCAAGCTGAACAGCAGCATGTATGCATTAATTCCTTACCATCTGTTCTTACCCATGGCTATGATGTGATCCATTGCTTCAAGTTCCTACCACCTTGACTTTCCTGCAGTGATGGGCTGGAACCTAGAATTGGAAGGCAGGAACCCTCCCCCCTGTAAAAAAAAAAAAAAAAGAAAAAAAAAG
>VZQC01014625.1:1781820-1902939 GCA_009823505.1 Rhizomys pruinosus | reverse complement strand
AAAAAAAAAAAAAAAAAAAAAAAAGAATGCATTAAACAATAAAACAGTTATTTCTTTGGAAAGATTAACAAGATTGACAGACCCATGGTCAAACTAACAAAAAGAAACACAAAATGCGAGAATTGTTACAGCAATCTCCAATGAAATCCAAAAGGTCTTTAGGGAATATTTTGAAACTTTACAGTCCAAAAAGCCAGAGAAAGAACAAATGGATAAATTTCTAAACTCATGTGACCTACTAAAATGAAATTCAGAAGTATAAGCAATTTTAACAGAGCCTTTTAAGAAGCACGAGATTGAAGTTGTAATTACAAGTCTTCCCACAAAGAAAAAGGAAAACCAGATGGATTCACAGCTAAATTCTATCAAGCTTTTAAGGAAGACGTGACAGCAATACTTCTTAAGCTCTTCCATAAAATACAAAGGGAAATAAACAGTGCAGTAAAAGTCCTTAAGAAATTATGGGGCTGAAGAGATAGCCTAGCGGTTAAGAGTGCTGACTACTCTTGCAGAGGACCCGGGTTCAATCCCCAGCACCTACATGGCGGCTGAGAACCGTCTGTAACTCCAATTCCAGGAGAACTCCAGTTCCAGGGGAATCCGAGACCCTCTTCTGACCTTCGCAGCATTGCACGACACGGATGCACAAACCTGCATGCAGACAGTACATTCATACACCTAGAAAATAAATAAATAAAAATAATTTTAAAAAAAGAAATTATGAATAGAGGAAACATACTTCAAAAACCATAAAGGTTGTAAATGACAACTCTATACCCATATTATATCAAATGGGAGGATGAGATCAGTTCTAAAATCTGGAATGAGATGAGAGATCCCACTCTTTCTACTTTTAGTCAGTAGCATGGCCTTAGCTAGGTAAACAAAATATAAAGGGGACACAACTAGAAAAGGAAGAATTTAAATTGTCCATATTTTCCCCAAGTGACATTATTTTATGCCTATTAAAAAGACACTGCAGGGGCTGGAGAGATGGCCTAGCAGTTAAGAGTGCCAACTGCTCTTGCAGAGGACCCGGGTTCGATTCCCAGCACCCACATGGCAGCGAAGAACTGACTTTAACTCCAGTTCCAAGGGAATCCGACGCCCTCTTCTGACCACCACGGCATTGCACCACATGGGTGCACAAACCTACATGCAGACAGTACACTCATACACATTAATAAATAAATAAATAAATAAATAAATAAATAAATAAATAAATAAATAAATAAATAAATAAATAAATAAATAAATGACACTGCAGAGGCTGGAGAGATGGCTCAATGGTAAAGAGCACAGACTGCTCTTGCAAAAGACCAGGGTTTGATTCCCAGCACCCACATGGTGGCTAAGAACCGTCTTTAATTTCAGTTCCAGGGGAATCCGAAGCCCTCTTCTGACCTCCGCAGCATTGCAGGACACGGGTGCACAAACCTACATGCAGAGAGTACATTCATACACATAAAAAAATAATTATAAGCTGGGCGTGGCGGCACACGCCTTTAATCTTAGCACTTGGGAGGCAGAGACAGGCAGATCTCTGTGAGTTCAAGGCCAGCCTGGTCTACAGAGCAAGTTCCAGGACAGCCAGAGTTCCAGGGAGACCCTGTCTCAGTAGAAAAAAAAAAAAAGGCACTGCAGACTCTACCAGAAGACTATTAGATTTGATAAAGTTGAAGGATACAAAATGTAAGCTGGGCATGGTGGTGCATGCCTTTAATCTTAGCACTCGGGAAGCAGAGACAGGTAGATCTTTGTGAGTTCAAGGCCTGGTCTACAGAGTGAGTTCCAGGACAGCTGGAGCTACAGGGAGACCCTGTCTCAAAAAGAAAAAACAAAGTATATACAATAATCAGTGGGTTTTCTACATACCAATACGGAATGTTCTAAGAAAGAAATTAGAAAAAAAGTATCCAATTACAATAAAGTACCTAGGAATAATCCTAATCAGGGAAATGAAGACCTCTACAACGTAAACTTCAAGACACTGAAAAAAGAAATTGAAGAAAACACAACAAAATATAAAGAACTTCCATACTTCTGGAATGGAAGAATTAATATTATGAAAAAGGCTATATTACCAAAAAAATATAGATTCCATGGAGTCCCCACAAAAATTCTGATGACATTCCACACAGAAAAAGAAAAATAATCCCAAATTCATATGAAAACATATAGAGAGAGCAAAAATAACTTGGCTAGAGGTACCACAACTTTTGACCACTAACTACATTAGAATGATAGGAATAATGGCAACATGGTACTGATGCAAAAACAAACATGTGACCAACAGAACAATGTAGAGTTCATATAAATTAAATAAACCAATACCGCTATTGCCATCTGATATTTCATGAAGGTGTTCAAGCATACACTAGAAAGAAAGCCTATTTAACAAATGGTGCAGACAAAACTAGGTATGTACCTACAGAAGAATGAAACTGGATCTTCATCCCTTGTCCTACATACAATAAATTCAAAATGAATCAAATACTTTTAATTTAAAACCAAAAATTTGAAACTGCTAGAGGAAAACATATGACAAGCACTTCAAGATCTTGGCATAGACAATTTCTTTCTGAATAAGACTCCAATAGCACAGGAAATAACTCCAAGAATTGACAGATGGGATTACATGAAAGTAATTTTTTCTTCATGGCAAAGAAAAGTATTATCGGAGTAAAAAAGCAACTAAAAATTCTTTGACAGATATCCGTCTTCAGACAGGGGATTGATATCCTAAATATGTAAAGAACCACAAAAAGTAAACACCAAAAGCTACTAATCAATGGGTCAGCTCATGAACTGAACAGCAGTTCTCAAAAGAAGCACAAATGGCAATAAAATTTAAAATTTCAATGTATATAGTCAATGGAGAAATTAAAACTTCTTTGTGATTCCATATGAAGGTCAGAATGGCTATTTAAAAATAGATGGGGGGAGTGCACAGTGCTTAGATCAGGGACTTCCCAGGACCACCTGAAGCACAGGTAGGAGCTGGGCACTTCAGCCAGGCAAATTTTAAGATAGATCTACTCCTGGGTTGTTGGATAATTGATTCCTTGGTTTGTTGGATAGCTAAATCTTTGCCTTGCATGGCTGGCAGGGTGGAGTCACCCTGCTAGCTGGGATTAAAGGTGAGCCTGTTAAATCATTGTCTGGTGTGGCTGTCAGGGTGGAGTCGCCCTTCTACCAGGTATTAAAATTGGGCCTGTTGCCACTGTGATACTTGAGTGTGCAGTGCTTAGATCAGGGACTTCCACACAGAGTACTGGGGCACAGGCTAAGTCAGGCATACCCCTCCCCACCCCCTGAGAATGTCCAAGTGGATTTTTTGGAGAACCTTCAGAACAAAAAGGGAAGAGTGAATTAGACTTCTAATATATAAACAAAATTGAAAGCCTGAAACCTAGACACACCAATACTCTATAAATAAGGAGAAAAAAAAAAAGACATCTGAAGGAGGCAAAGCAAGCCTTCAACACAGTGAAAAGGCATTTGTGATTTGCATCGGAATACAAGCAGAAAAGTGAAACCCACATGCCAGGGACATGACAAAGGGACAAGATGGGAAAGGTGCAGGATAATTCCACACCAAGCTCTATCAACTCTGTAGGAGATTGCTACAGTGGGATCCCCCTGGGGGTGACCCAAGAAACAGATCTTAGAGGAACAATTGCAAACCTATTCAGAGAAATTAAAGAATATAAAGAACAAGTCAGAGAACTAAGGAGAGAGAATGAAAAACTCAAGAAGGACCTAGAGGGAGACAATGAAAAACTTCGGAAAGAATTAAAGGGAGATAATGACAAACTCCAGAAAGAACTAGAGGGAGAAAATGACAAACTCTGGAAGGAAGTGGAAACACTGAAAAAGGAAGCCAACCAGAAAAGTAAGGAGCACCAAGAAGAGATTGAGAAGCTCCAAAAGGAAGTGGAAATACTAAAGAAATCACAGGATTAAATGAAAAAGGAAATAGAACACTCATCCAATCAAGAGGAAAGGAATGGAAAAAGCCTCAGAAATAGAATGAAGGATATATAACAAAGAATATCAGACCTGGCAGATAACACAGAACAACTAAAAAGCTGAAGTAAAGATTATGAAAAATTTTAAAATTCACAAAAGTAGACCAACCAAGAAATATGGGACACTATGAAAAGATCAAACCTCCACATCATAGGAATAGAGGAAGGAGAAGAATCCCAAGAGAATAGTATTGATCAGATCGATCTTCAACAGAATAATAGATGAAAATTTCCCAAAACTAAAGACAAACCCATAAAAATACAAGAAGTACATAGAACTCCAAACAGACAAGATCAGAAAAGAAACTCCCCATGCCATATCATAAAATGCTAGATGCCCAAAACAAAGACAAAATTCTGAAAGCCACAAGAGAAAAACAACAAGTTACATATAAGGGGGAATCCATCAGTATTACAACTGACTTCTCAGTGCAAACTATGAAAGCAAGAAGAACATGGAACAAAGCATTCCCAGTGTTAAAGGACTATAGATGCCAACCCAGGTTACTATACCCAGCAAAAATGTTGATTATAGTTGAAGGAGAGAGAAAAATCTTCCATGACATAAACAAAATGATAGAATACATGTCTGGAAAATCAACCCTTCAGAAAATACTTGAAGCAATTCAAAGAACAGAAGAGAGGAGCAACTATCCCCAAGCAACTAGAAAGAGAAATGAATAAAAACATAACTGCAGAAGTAGAATCCAAGACTAAAAATGCAAATAAATAATAAGGTGAAAGGAACCAACATGCATCTTTCAATTATAACCTTAAATATTAATGGACTAAACTCCCCCAATCAAAAGATATAGACTGGGAGATTGGATTAGGGAAAAAAAATCTATATGCTGTCTACAAGATACCCATCTCAGTCTCAAGGATAGGTGCCAACTTAAGGTGAAGGGATAGAAAAAAATATTCCAAGCAAGTGGTACCAAAAAGAAACCAGGGGTTTGCTATTTTAATATCAGACAAAATCAACTTCAAAATAAAAGAAATCAAAAGAGACAAAGAGGGCCATTCCATCTTTGCCAAAGGACCAATTGACCACAAAGACTTCACAATCATGAATATATATGCGCCAAACTCTGGTGCACCAAACTTTATAAAGACAATTCTTCAGGACTTCAAGGCACAGATTAACCCCAGCACACTAATAGTAGGGGACTTCAATACCCCACTAAGTCCTTTGGACAGATGAACAGGACAAAGAATAAACAGAGAGACATCCGAACTGAATTATACAATACACCAAATGGACCTCATAGACATCTACTGAATATTCCACCAAAATACCAGAGAATACACTTTCTACTCATGAAACAGTCTCCAAAATTGACCACATACTGGGACATAGAAAAAAAAACTCAACAAATACAAAAAGATTGAAATAATTTCATGCATTCTATCAGACATAGTGCAATAAAGCTCAATATCAAGACCAGGATAAGCCCTACTGCCTACAAGAACACATGGAGACTAAACAACACTCTCCTGAATAATGAATGGGTCAAGGAAGAAATAAGAAAGAAATAAAAACATTCCTGGAAATAATACAACACGACAAACATATAGGACATTTTAAAAGCAGTCCTAAGAGAAATTTATAGCCCTGAGTGCCTACACTAAAAAAAAAAAAAAAAAAAAACAGAAAAAGCACAAGTGAACAATCTAACACAGCAGCTAAAAACACTTGAGAGAAATAATCAATGAAATAGAAACAAAGAAAACAATACAAAAAAATCAATGAAGCCAAAAGATGGTTCTTTGAGAGAAAAAAAAACAAGATAGACAGACCTCTAGCCCAGTTAACCAAAAGAAAGAAAGAGCAACTCCAAATCAATAGAATTTGTGATGAAAGGGGAAACATCACAACAGACAATGAAAAGATCCAGACAATCATATGGGAATACTTCAAAAACCTATACTCTACTAAGTTTGAAAGCCTATAAGAAATGGACGAATATCTGAAATCCTGGGAATCACCAAAGCTTAACCAAGACGAGATGAACAGCTTAAACAGACCCATAATATATGAAAAAAATGAAGATGTAATAAGAAACCTCCTAACTAAAAAAAAAAAGCCCATGCCCAGATGGTTTCACAGCAGAATTCTATAAAATATTTCAAAAAGACTTACAACCATTACTACTCAAATTGTTCAGAAGGATTCAAGCAGAGGGAAATCTCCCAAATTCCTTCTATGAAACCAGCATCACTCTAATACCAAAACCAGGCAAACATACAACCAAAAAGGACCCATCTCACTAAAGAACATAGATGCAAAAATTCTCAACAAAATACTTGCAAACTGCATACAGACCCACATCAAAAAGATCATCCATCACGACCAAGTTGGATTCATACCAGAGATACAGGGATGGTTCAACATACAAAAATCAATAAATATCATAAAACACATAAATGGACTGAGAGACAAAAACCACACGATCATCTCAATTGATGCAGAAAAAGCCTTTGACAAAATCCAGCATCCCTTCATGCTTAAAGTCTTAGAGAGAATTGGTTTGGAGGGATCATTCCTCAATGTAATCAAAGCCATATACAGGAAACCCACAGCCAACATCATCCTAAACAGAGAAGAGACAGAAACATTCCCCTTAAAGGTAGGATCTTGGCAAGGTTGCCCCCTGTCACCACTCCTCTTCAATATAGTGCTTGAAACACTTCCTAGGGCAGTAAGGCAAGAAAAGGAAATTAAAGGAGTACTAATTGGAAAAGAGGAAGTCAAGCTATCCCGTTTTGCTGATATATGATTGTTTACCTAAGGGATGATAAAAACCCCACCAGAAAGCTCCTAAAAACAATTAAGAGTTTCAGTAAAGTGGCAGGATAGAAAATTAACCTAGAAAAATCAGTAGTCTTTCTTTACACCAACAACAAGCGACTAAAGAAGGAATACAAGGAGACCTTCCCACTCACAGTAGCCTCAAAAACAATAAGATACCTAGGAACAAACCTAACCAAAGACACCAAAGATCTCTACAAAAAAATTTAAACACCTGAAGAAGGAAATTGAAGAAGACATCAGAAGATGGAAAGACCTCCCATGCTCATGGATCGGGAAAATCAACGTAGTAAAAATGTCCATTCTACCCAAACTAATATATAGATTCAATGTGATCCCAATTAAAATTCCCAAGAGTTTCTTCACAGGCTTGGGAAAAAAATCCTTAATTTCATATGGAAAAACAAAAGACCTTGAATAGCCAAAGCAACCCTGAGTGAAAAGAGCAACACAGGGGGGGATATGTATACTAGATTTCAAACTATTCTACAGGGCTATAGTCATAAAAACAGCTTGGTACTGGCACAAAAACAGATCTGTTGACCAATAGAACAAAACTGAAGATCCAAACTTGAGCACATACAATTTCAGTCACCCTCATATTTGACAAGGAGGCCAAGAAGACACAGTGGAGGAAAGACAGCTTCTTCAGCAAATGGTGTTGGCAAAACTGGATCACCGGGGCTGGAGAGATAGTCTAGCAGTTAAGAGCACCAACTGCTGTTGCAGAGGACCCGGGTGCAATCCCCAGCATCCTCATGGCAGCTGAGAACCATATGTAACTCCAGTTCAAGGGGAATCTGAGACACTCTTCTGACCTCCGTGGCATTGCATGACATGGGTGCACAGACCTACATGCAGACAGTACATTCATACACATACAAAAATAAATTAAAAAATTAAAAAAAAACTTGATCACCACTTGTAGAAGAATAAAGTTAAACCCCTACCTCTCACCCTGCACAAAAGTCAACTCCAGATGGATCAAAGACCTCAACGTGAAACCCAAAACTCTGAAGGTAATAGAAGAAAAAGTTGGCAGCAGCCTACAAGACATAGGCATAGGAAAAGACTTCCTAAATCAGACAGCAGCTACACAAGAAATAAGATCAATTGACAAATGGGACCTCATTAAACTCAAAAGCTTCTGTACATCAAAAGAAACAATCAAGGAAGTGAAGAGAAAACCCAGGGAGTGGGAGGAAACCTTCACTGCAGATGCATCTGACAAAGCATTGATTTCCAGAGTATATAAACTACTCAAAAAACAAAGAAAAAAGAAAACAAATGAATCACTCAAAAGATGGAGCAAAGAGCTGAACAGAGACTTCACAAGTGCGAAATTAGAGATGGCCGAGAAACATCTTAAAAAGTGTTCAACATCGCTAATAATTAAGGAAATGCAAATTAAAACCACTCTCAGATATCATCTCACTCCAATAAGACTGGATAGGATCAAGAAAACAAATGATACCAAGTGCTGGAGAGGTTGTGGGGGAAGGGGAACACTCATCCACTGCTGGTGGGAATGTAAACTTGTACAACCACTATGGAAAGCAGTGTGGAGAACCCTTGGAAGACTCAAAATGAGCTTACCACCTGACCCAGTCATACCCACAGGACTCATCTTACCGCAGAGATCCATGCACAGCTATGTTTATTGCAGCTCTGTTCACAATAGCAAAACACTGGAACCAACCCAAATGCCCCTCAACTAATGAGTGGATAGAGAAAATGTGGTACATCTACACAATGGAGTTCTATACAGCAGTAAAAAAAAAAAAAAAGACAGCATTGAGGCTGGAGAGATGGCCTAGTGGTTAAAAGTGCCAACTGCTCTTGCAGAGGACCTGGGATCTATCCCCAGCACCCACATGGCAGTTGAGAACCATCTGTAACTCCAATTCCGGGAGAACTCCAGTTCCAGGGGAATCTGACACCCTCTTCTGACCTCTGCAGCATTTCATGACACAGGTGCACAGACCTGCATGCAGACAGTAAATTCAAATAAATACATAAATAAATAAATAAATAAATAAATAAATAAATAAATAAATAAATAAAATAAAGACAACATCATGAACTTTGCAGGTAAATGGATGGAACTAGAAGATATTATGTTAAGTGAAGTACCACAATCCCAGAAAAATAAATGACGAATGGTATACCTCATCTGCAGATGCTAGTGCCAATAACCTAGTTGTAAATATTTCTTGTTGGGAGTGATGCATATTGGAAAGAACACCACCAACAACAACAACAGAAAAGACTGCATCAAAGAACTGACTGAAACAGTGAATCTGGTAGGGTGGGGAGTTGGGAGGGGGACACAGTTCTAGATTCAATTTGTAACATAATCTTGTACAAAATATATATATAATTTATATATGTATAAATTTATAAATAAATTTTAAAAATAAATAAGAAAAAAATAGATGGGGGCGGTTGAATAGAGGAATCTTACATGGATAGACAATGATGTTCCTAGAAGACATTGATTATTGAATGAAAATTTCAGTACCAAGCACAGATTACCTCCTTACAAATTACTCCTCAGGAGGCCCCAGAGACACCCAAAAACAGTACAGGCTATTGGCATTGCTTTTGGTTGCCTACTGTAACTAGATGGTAAGACCCAGTTGCTGAACACACATGACACTTTGGTTGTAGAACATAGAAAAATCAAGCTCTGAGTGGGAAAATCTTTCCCTACTGTCTGCTTTCATAATGCTGGAAGTCACTATGCTGACTGCTACAGGAGATAAGGCATTGCTCATCTAACCTAGCATGAGAGCCTGCATGTTATAGCACCAGCCTTCCTGAAAAGATATGCCCACTGGAGGCATGCCTGTTGTGGGGGTAACCAACCACTTTCTGACTTGATTTGATACCTGCTCCATGGGAAGGCATTCATGCTGAGTACTATAATCTCATCAAAAGCCCATGCCTGTGTGTAGGCCTTCATTCAACTGGTCGTTGGTCCAACCATTGAAAAGGTCAACCCAATCATGCACTTACATAGTCCTCAGCCTACACATGCTTCTATAGATGATCACACATTGTTTACAAGCCCAACTCAGGGGGTTGGGGAGGGCAACTAATCATTGCAACAAGGCTGCATGCACATGCAGCTGTTGCCAGGAAGGGTGCCATGGTGATGGCACAGCAAGAAATTCAGCAATGTGGCTTACTAATCAGGCCCAGGAGTGGCCTACACATCCCCCTTTTTTATTTACTTATAAATTGCCCCGAGGAGGGGAGACATGGAAACCAGTCCATAACACATTACGTACTTGAACAAGGCTCTAGTCGTGTCAGGGCCAGACGTGCCTGGACAGGGACCTGAGTGGAGACATGCTGGTGGACAATTTCAGCCAACATTGCTATCTCTTGCTCTTGTGCCCTTCCTTACCCTAGACCAAAGCAACCTGATGCAACTGAGCAAGACCAGAAACACAATTTCCCAAAGCAAGAGTTTGAAAGTGTTGATGAACTGAGAATCCCATCATGTGCAACATGGCTTCTAAGACGGTTGCATGAATGTCCAATTGAGTCTGTAAATTTACGATGCCCAGTCTAACATACTCAAGGTAGGCGGCAGCAGTGTTGAACCTTCTGATGTCACCAATGACAGGGTACAGAGGGCTTGCACTTGAGCTATTTGATTGGAAACAGTGACTCCAGCAGTCACAGCTGAGCCAATCAGCTCATTCAGCTCCATGCAGGAGGCCTGTAAGCAGGAGTTCCACGTCTGATTGATAGCCAGCTAGAAAGAAAACATATTCCCCTTCTCGGAGAGTGGGGTTAGTAAAGCAGTTGGCAATATTTACAGGAATGAGAAAGAAGAAACCAAGGGGCAAGCAGGTACAGAAAAAACTGGTCTTACTGGAGTTTGACATCTCATGTCAGGAGCAGTTAATGTTATAAGCCTCTTGGTGAAAGAAAAAATGCCCATATGCACTGCAGGGGGAGCTGGAGGGTAACCCATCATTTTTGTTTTCACAAAATTATGTTGCATGTTCTCCTGCTGTAGGCGTAGTTCTTACGTAATTAGAATACGTGTCCTCAGTAACATACAAACACCTGAGATCCATCTGTCAAAAAGCATTGGCCTTTAGGCTCCTTCCCAACTACTTGACCCAAACTAGTTGACCCTGACCTAGCCCTGACCTGACTCTGACCTGCCCTAACCTGACCACTGGTCTCTAACCTGTCCCTAACCTGTCCCTGATTTATCCCTAACCTGTCCTTGACCACCTGTTTCTAACCATCGTTCCCTCTCTCTCTACAGGGCCAAGGGCTAGAGAAGGCCAAAAGGCAGAAATAGGATAGTGGTGCTTAGACTAATTTGTTTATATTGTCTCATTATTAAAGGCTGTTTGATATATAAAGAAAAACACAAAACCATTCCCAAAGTCTCCATTCAAGCTAGACCAAGATTTTTAGCTTATCTGATCTGCAGCTTATTCCAGACAGGGTCCCCCAGCAGTGGCTGCCTTGACGCTCAAAACACAGACCAGTCTGGCTTCAAACTGCCACAGAAGTCCACCTGCCTCTGCCTCCAGAGCCCTGGAACTAAATCCTTACGTTATTAAGTTCATCTCAAAAGACAGTTTTTAAAGCAGATAAATATGAAAGGGGTTGACGGAGGTCTTAAGAGCAAAGAAGAGGGGTCTCTAGTACCCCCTACCAGGCCAGGAAGGGCCACCAGATGCTGAGCTAGTATCCCAGCAGGCAGGGGATCATGGGAGGGTGGGGGGCTCCTGGGGCCAAGAAATTTTGTTCAGGGGGTTCCAGCAGGTCATGAGGACAGGGTCTTTCCAGTTTGCCTGGAAAGCCTGTTGCAGTCCCAGAGAGGAGCAGTATAATCGGGAGACTTCCACCAACATGCAGCATTTGCCTGCAGGCTTATGTGTAAGTCTGACAAGAAGTAAAGTATGCGCTTCCTGGGTGAGCATTTGCCAGCAAGGGAATAAAGGGATTCCTTGCATGAGATAGACTGGGGGCCTTACCAGAACTGATTGCTACGGCTGCCATGCCCTGTGCGAGGGTGGCCGCTTGGACCTGTGCTGTATTAGTAGGGGTTCCTATATCAAAGGGTGTTGTGTGGTGGTACCAGGTTCACCGGAAAAGTGTGGACAGGGGTTGCTGATGGTGAGGAAAAGGATTCCTGTGAGGGGAAAAACCCCATCCAGCCTGGGGGGAGGGGGAAGATGTCCTGCCTCAACCCATCCCCGGTCCCTTAGCTTGCAAAGGAGGCGAGACCAGGAGCCAATAGGGCAGCAAGGAAGGATATGCAGATGAAGGGGGGGCGGGCATTCGAGGGCGGTGACTCCTCCCCCGCTGAGTCTGATGTCGGTACAGCACCTCTTTCTGTTTCCTGATCAGTCTGGAGCTGCTCACAAGGTGAACTTTTCCCGCCAAGCAGTTCCTTAGGGGATCAAGCAGTTTCTTTTTGCCTTTGGCCCCTGTACGCAGCCTCGGCCTCCCACTCTAGATCCTGCTCCTTTTCCTCTCATCCAGCCAAGGGGCAAAATCTAGCAGGGTCTTCCACAGCTCCTGGGCCTGACTTTCACTAACTTCCATGCTGTGCTATACTTTGTGTGACAGTGACTTACCCAAGCATGGGATCATTTACTGAAAACGCCAAAGAGATAGCCTAGCGGTTAAGAGTACCGACTGCTCTTGCAGAGGACCCGGGTTCGATCCCCAGCACCCACATGGCGGCTGAGAACCGTCTGTAACTCCAATTCCAGGAGAACTCCAGTTCCAGGGGAATCCGACACCCTCTTCTGACCTCCGCGGCATTGCACGACACGGGTGCACAGACTTGCATGCAGACAGTACATTCATACACATACAGAAATAAATTAAAAATTAAAAAAAAAAAAAAAAAAAAAAAGAAAACGCCAGGCTTGCGGTAGGTCTGAGGTGCCTTCATTCAACAGGTCGTAGGTCCCCTCTCTACCGAGGTAAAAACAAAACAAAACAAAACAAAACCCAGGAGTGCATCAGAAGGCGAAATTCAAAATTTTATTCTTCCTGTACAGGGTATATAGGAAGCTTCTACCCATCAGCACAGAGAGCATCAGAGCCAGAGGATATCCAGTCATTGAAAGGTCAACCTAATCACGCAGTTACATAGTCCTCACCTACACATGCTTCTATAGATGATCACGTGCCATGTACAAGCCCAATGCAGGGACAACTAATCACAGCAAGGGTACTGCATGCAGCTATTGCCGGACGGACGTGGCTTACTAATCAGGCCCGGGATTGTCCTACATCTGTAGAGTAGACATAGGTCCTAGAGGGCCACCCACTGTTGTTGTTTTGGAAAAACATGTTTTTATCAAACTGTCATCTAATTTATGTTTATACACAGAGATTTATGCCTTAGTCACTCAAGCTTCTTTCTTTTTTGTTTTTTGTTTTTTTTGGTATTTTTGAGACAAGGGTCTCCCTTTTAGTAAAGCTTCTTTCTGACTTAGGCACTGGATAACAGAGACTCATGACTATCAAAGTACTGAGAATAAGTGATGATGAGTGCTCAGCCTTAGATAGAACATCTGTATGAACCTCCACTCCGAAAGGCTCAGGGAATATCATGGGAGAGGGGAGGAATAAGAGCCAGCGGATAGGGAAGAGGCTATGAAATGCTGTCTATGGACATGACATGGAATTGTACACGTGACCTCATAGCAGCTGTCGTTACCTGCACACCATGAAACCACTGACGATTCCAGGATGGAAGGGGGAGAGGCTCATGAGGCGCCACCCTTGCCTGAGGAGCTATCAGCAGTTGACAACTGTCAGGGGAGGAAGAGTCACTGTTCTTTTAGGACATGGCCTCTGGTAGCTTGCCTGAACCTCAGTGGATAGACTCCGACTCATCCGCGTAACACAGGGGCAGCACTAATTGAATTCAGTGTGTTATAAAAATTAAAAAATAATAATTTTTAAAAGGACATAAAGTTGAGAGAAAGATGTGCTTGAGAGGCTGAGAGGAGTTGGAGAGGGGGTGGAAGTGGATAGAATCAGGATACAATGTGTACATGTGTGAAATTTCCCAAGAATAAATAAAAACATTATTGAAAAATAAATATAAGCAAGGATGTAGGGAAAGAGGAAGCCTCATTCACTTCTGGTGGGAGTGTAACCTGTAGCAGTCACTATGGAAATCGGTATGGAGGTTTCTCAAACATCTAAAACTTGCACTACCATGTGACCCAGCTGTACAACTGCCAGATATATAGCCGAAGGACTCTATATTCTATTACAAAGACACTTGCACATCCATGTTTATTGCTGCCATATTCACAATTGCAAGGAAATAAAATCAGCCTAGCTGAAGGGATAATTAAAATGTGCTATACATATATATACAATAAAATTGTATTCTGTCATAGAGAAAAATGTTAAGTTACAGAAAATGGATGGAACTAGAAATTATATTAACTGTTGTGATGCAGAAAAACCAATCATGTATGTTCTCTAATACACTATAAATGTGTGTGCGTGTGTTTATGTAAATGAATAGAAGACATGGAACTTGGAAAGGGACCAAGAGAAGAGGTTTTTGAGGAAGGAGGGAGTAGAACACGTGGGACGTGAAACACAGGGGAGGATGGAGATGGATAGCTACAATGGAATGAACGGGACGGGGAGAAGTGGATGGCAGTCAAGAAAAACAGACCATGTGTTTAAAAATACCATAATTAGACCTTATTACTTTGCGTGCTAATTTTAAAAGTAATCAGAAGAGAATATTAATGGCATTCTGAAATTCTTTATTACCAACAGGACAAACTTTAAGCTAAATGCCTGAAAATACACATTTTAGGAGTTAAGTTTATTAATTATGAGAGTTGCTTATTAATCGACATTTAACAATGTAATTGCAGCTGTTTGAGTCTCACCAGACAACACCGATTAGTAAATGATCTGCAGCTTTAAATAAAAAAAGGGGAAAATTTTGTTGAGTCATTATAGCCTTGATGAAAATGTGAAAGTTTATCCAATGGAGCTTTGCTAGGAAATGTATCTCTTTAAATCACCAAATAAGTAGTGAATGATGATTCTTGACAGATTAATAAATGCTATAGTGGTGAGAAATTGATTTCAAGGGGAAACTGGGGAATATGTCTAAGAATGTTAATAGAACAAGAAAACACAGGTAATTATATTTGATATTAACTTTTTGAGAAATATCAAAGACTAATGAAACTAAGTTATCAAAATTCTATACAAAGTGGCTGGAGAGATGGCTCAGCAGTTAAGACCACTTACTGCTAGCAGTTCCAGAGGACCCAGGTTTGGTCCCCAGCACCCACAAAGTGGCTAACAACCATCCATAACTCCAGCTCCATGGGATATGATGCCCTCTTCTGGCCTCCACAGTCATTGCATTCCTGTGGTACACTTATATACATGCAGACAAGAAACTCATACACATAAAATATAAATAAATATTTTAAAAGTTATGCACATAGACATGGTAAAATGGTATATGACATAATAATATTTAAATGAAAGAAAAATACATTAAAGTATTTAAAGGGACATCAAGGACGCTATTAACTTTGTAATGGTGCTGGGTAAAACTGAGAGATGATGGAAGATAGATGATAGATAGATAGATAGATAGATAGATAGATAGATAGATAGATAGATGCCTGGTAGAAGATAGATAAAGTGGTTATATAAATCAGATTATGGGTATTTTCATTAACATTATTCTTGTAACTCATATATATTGCTTTCATACAAGTTCTATTCTCTACTGCAGCCCCAATACAGCCATCATTCTCACTCAGTTGCAAAGATATCACAGAAAAAAAAAAAAACAACCAGAACACCATGCACATAAAAATATCATCTCAGATTAGAATGTGAAACCAGAGGCCACACCTCATTAAAAGGGTATTCCTACACAGCAGATATGAGAGAACTCTGAGAAAACTTAATTAAGTCATAATTAAGTATGGCTTAATTAAGACACAGCTGGTGCTGATTCATGTTACGCAGTTAGTTAGAATAGGGATGATTTTTTTTTTGGTCTTTTTGAAACAGGGTCTCCCTGTAACTTCAGCTGGCCTGGAACTCACTTTGCAGACCAGGCTGGGCTTGAACTCACAGAGATCCACCTGTCTCTCTGCCTCCCAAGTGCTGGGATTAAAGGCATGTGTCACCATGCCAGCCTGGGATAATATTTTCTTAGAATCTTTGTTTCTCTTTGAAACTTAAAAAAAAATGTTAAAGGCCTAGTCCTTTTTCCTAGGTAGAGTTTTAATAGACAAATTCATTTCATAAACAAATTTTCACTGAAAAGCCCCTTTACATGGAAAAGAAGAAATGTTGTCATGTTGCTGGTCTGGGAAGATATGCCCAGTAACATGAATGTTATAGAAGTAAACAAATACTTTTGGATTGGATGGAAAGCCTGGTTCCCAAGATGAGGCCCATAGCTTGTACTATTATCAGGGCCAAGAAATTGTGACTAGACAAGTCATAGAACCAGGGAAAAAACTGCTACTAGTATCACTAAATGAACACACTATTAAACCAACTCTTTTTTTTTTTTTTTTTTTTGTGTTTTTGAGACATGATCTCCCTGTCACAGGGTCTACATCTGGAAAATGTTGATGATTACTTTTCTTTTTTTATTTATTTTGTATGTCTATGAATGTACTGTCTGCATGCAGGTTTGTGCAACTGTGTTGTGCAATGCCTCGGAGGTCAGAAAAGGATGTCAGATTCCCTTGGAACTGGAGTTAAAGACGGTTCTCAGCTGCCATGTGGGTGCTGGGGATCAAACCCGGGTCCTCTGCAAGAGCAGTTGGTGCTCTTAACCACTAGGCCATCTCTCCAGTCCCGATGATTACTTTTCTTTCTGGTAGCATGCACAGCAGCTTACAGTGCTATGAAAGCTATACTGTAGAGATGAAGCTTCCAGGTTAATACCACCTTGTTATTTCCATGTTGGTTCTACAACTCACATATGTAGTGTCTTCAGCAATATTATCTGTAAAGTTTTGGAGGCCAATCAAGAAGCCATAATAACAGACAGTATTGTTGATGGTCTAAGAGACTCCACTGCTCAAAACTCCTAAAAAGGAATCTCATTTTGGGCTTTTTATTTGCTAGCCTGTGGTACCTAGTAGGGATTGTGTCCCCATTACAACTTAAACACTTTTATATGTATTTGTGTATGTAGATGTAGATGTATATATTTTAAGAAGCTTCTACAGTAGTAGGTTTCTATATGATCTTTTTGAAAAAGCCTTTAGGGTTAGTTATTCTTCACCACACTCTCTCCTCTACCCTGCCCTTCCATTCCCCATGCATTTAACCCTTCTTATCTCATTATTCCAAACTTCTTCTTGATATTACATTATATCTTCTTTCCATGTAATCTACCCTAGATTACTGACTTCTATGTATTTTCCAATTGAAACACACATACTTAAAGACAGAGAACATGTAACATTTGTCCTTCTCAATCTGGGTTACCTCGCTCAGGATGAATGTTTCCTTATCCATTCATTTACCTGTGAATTTCATTTTTCTTTTTCTTTTTTTATCTTTTATTTTTATTTTTTAATTTCATTTTTTAAACATTTTTAAATTTTATTTATTTATTTTTATGTGTATGAATGTACTGTCTGCATGTAGGTTTGTGCACCCGTGTTGTGCAATGCTGAGATCAGAAGAGGGTGTCGGATTCCCCTGGAACTGGAGTTAAAGATGGTTCTTAGCCGCCATGTGGGTGCTGGGAATCAAACCCCGGTCCTCTGCAAGAGCAGTCAGTGCTCTTACCGGCTGATCCATCTCTCCAGCCCCTTAATTTCATTTTTTTAACAGCTAAGTATCCTATTGTGAAAATGTGCCATACTCTCACTATCCACTCATTTCCATTTCCTGGCTATTGTGAATACAGCAGAAATTAACATGGGTGAGCAGGTATCTCTATAGCAGGAGATAGAGTCCTTTGGGTATGTGCCCAAAAGTGGTATAGGTAGATCATGTGATAGATGTAGTTCTAGCTGGAACCTCCACACTAACCCTATCACGACTGCACCAGTTTGCATTCCCACCACCAGTAAGTGTTGCCTTTGCCCACAGTCTTGCCAGCATTTTACATCATTTATATTTTGGTTCTTAGTCATCCTGCTTGGGATAAGAGTAGTTTTAACTTACATTTCCCTGCTGGCTAAGGATGTTGAGCATTTTTTAGAATAGCCATTTGTATTTCATTTTTTTGAAAACTCTTTCCTTAATTTCTTGACATAATTTTAATTGGGTTGTTTGGTTTTTTGATGTTTAGGGTTTTTATAATTCTTTGTATATTCTACATACTAACCCTTAATAACTAGTAGATATTTTCCCTGTTCTGTACACTCCCACTTCACCTGAATGATGGTGTCCTTTTCTATACAGAAACTTCAGTGGGTCTTATTTTTCAATTGTCCAGATTAATGTCCATGCTATCTGAGTCCTGTTTGGAAAGTTCTTTTTCTGGTGCCTATAGGTTCCAGGGTATTCTCTACTTTCCCTTCTATCAGATTCAGGGTATCAGGTCTCATGTTAAGGTCCCTGATTCATTTGGAGTTGAGTTTTGTACAGGTGAGAGATAAGGATCTATTTTCATTCTTCTATGGGCAGCTATCCAAATTCATCAGCATCATTTGTTGAGGATGCTGTCTTTTCTCTAGTTTGCATTTTTGTCCCCTTTGTCAAAAATCAGATGATTGCCCACTCCTCATGACCAGGCAGACCCACTCTGTGTCTGTGGCAGGGGAGCTGGGATGCAGGAGTCAGGCAGTGGGCATGTCCAGGAGGTAGCTGTGAGCATCCCACCATGCTGTGCCCCCATGTACCTCTCTCTTGTCAGGAGCTGGCCCTGCAGCCACCAAGCCTCACACCCAGATGACCAACCCCAATGAGGATGAGGGCCAATTAATGGGCAAAGGCAAGAAAAGACTTAGCAAGTAAGAAAGAAAATGACTGGAGAGTCAAGGTGGTGACAGCAGAAAGTGAAAGGTGGTTTTCAGTATCGGTGTCCCTCTAGTGGAAAATTCAAGTCAGCAAGTAATTGATGTCTTTGCTGCACAGAAGCAAAAATTCTCTATCTTAAACACAAATATAATCACGTGGACAGACTGCTCGTGGAATAAAATATATCTTCTTTGAAGTGGATTTATCATAGGACAAGCTGCGAACTACAAAGATGGAGTCTGGTTTACTTAGAGGGAAGGGCTAAGGACAAAGCTGAGCCTGGAGAGCGGTTCCTGCAATTCTGGTGTTCCCTGTTCCCTTGATGCTGCAAGACCAGACACGGAACTTGCGAGAACACACATGGAACTCTGGGACACCACTGGTGCCATGTTGGGGCTTGGGTTATATAAAAAGCCCACCACTCAGGGCTGGGGGTCTGTCGCATTTTGTCATCATGGGCAAAGGGTGCAGAATATATGCCAGGAGGCAAGCCTAATAAACTCTCTAGTTAAGATTGGATAGCCTGCTCATTGCTTTGCTTAGTAACCAGGGAACCTGAGGTGGGGGGTTGTAACTCTACTTGTGTGGATACCCCCCTCCCGGGAGGAAAATTCTCTGTAACAGTGCTCAAGATAGGAAAGTATCAGGAACCATAATGATTAAAATTGTTACCCCTCCCACAACCCTGGAACTGTGATTGCCTCCAGTGAACCTGAAGCTGTTGTCCCTTCCCACAAGCCTAGAGCTCTGATCCCTTCCTGTGAACCTGATACTGTTGTCTCTCATCTGCTTGAAGCTATGGTCCCCTCCGGAGAGCTGTTTTCTCCTCCCATGAGCTAGAGCCGTGGTTGTCTCCCATGAGCTGGAGCTGTGGCTGTCTCCCATGAGCTGGAGCTGTGGCTGTCTCCCATGAACTGGAGCTGTGGTTGTCTCCCATGAGCTGGAGCTGTGGTTGTCTCCCATGAGCTGGAGCTGTGGTTGTCTCCCATGAGCTGGAGCTGTGGTTGTCTCTCATGAGCTGGAGCTGTGGTTGTCTCCCATGAGCTGGAGCTGTGGTTGTCTCCCATGAGCTGGAGCTGTGGTTGTCTCCCATGAGCTAGAGTTGGGGTGCTCACCTGTGAGCCTAGGACTGTGGTTGCATTCCGTGGACTTGGAGCTGTGTAGTGCCCTCCTATGATCCTGAGCTGTGGTCTTCTGCCATGAGCTAAACTGTAGTCTCTTCCTGTGAGCTGGAACTGTGGTCAACTCACATGACCCTGGAGCTTTGGTCCCCTTCCAAATTCCACGTTCCTCCAGAGGCAGGCTGGTGGTGGTCAGCTTGGAGGATAAAGGACTTCGTCTGTTGGCCAGCAGTGCCGTCCTTCTCTGAGTGGCTGCATTCCACACAGCCCCCTCCCCTGAAGTCCCAGACTGTACATAGTGCCTTTGTCTCTCTGATAGATTTATGCTGGGGAGGTCTCTGTCACTTGCAAATTTTGATCTTGGGAGGACTGATTCTCTAAAATGGACTTCCTACTTCCCCCGAGTGCCACCTGTGGTCTTGACTCCACATGTGAACCTGAGAACCCAGGCCCTGATGTTGGACCTCTCCCATTCCCAGGCACCAGGAGGTCTTTCATCATCTTTCTATTACTCTTCTACAGCCTCCGTGTGCCTTCAGCCAACCCCTCAGGAAAATGTAAAACACCTAATTATTCGTCTAGAGATAAAATCAAAATCTAGGAAGTTTAAAAAAATGTACTGTACTAACTAAACTGATATAATTCTCAAACTAAAATATGCAACTGTATTTTAAAATAAAAATTCACAAATCTATTCGTCTATAGTATAATTTTTGAGTATCGTTTACTGATAAAAATGCACAAATCTATTTGTCTATAGTATAATTTTTGAGTATCATTTACTGACAAAAATGCACTACCAAGCTTCAACAATAGTGTGAAATTTGTCACTGTTTGTGATGTGAGTTTGGTATTCACTTCCTGCCAGGTTCTCCGACCTGTACAAAGTTTTCAAAGTAGTTATATTACTTTTTAAAGAAGTCAATGTTACATAAATTTTTAGTCAAGTGATTTGAATTGTATAGACTTGAATCTGGATCCCCAATTCTATTACATTGATCCATGTATATGTTTTTATTCCAGTATCATGCTGTTGTTGAGGGTCTGCTTGCTTGCTTTCTTGCTCGCAGTTTTGTTTCTTTGTTCATTTTTTTAACTGTAGCCCTGTAGTATGATTTGAGATCAGGGATAGTGATTACAGATCTTTTATTGTTGAGAATTATTTTGGCTATACTAGATTTTTTTGTGCTCCACATGAAAATTTGAGGTTGGTTTTTGCGCAATTTCTTTTTTTTTTTTTTTTTTTTGCCATAATTTTTCCAGAAATAATTGACATCATACTTTTAAATTTGTGACAGACTCAACTCCTAAAGGTATCTAGGAATCACATTAGTGTTTAGAAAAAAAGTTAGGTTTTGTCCTCACAAGCTTATCATTTTATTGGAAGTTGATGAAAAGTTTCTCTGCTGCATCTCTAAGTACAAATTATCAACCCAATAGTTGCTGATTTAGTCCATTATTATAGCTGGGAAATTGTTCTATTATTCCATATTGGCTGTAGTGGACAAATTGCTATAATTTTTTTTTTTAAAGAAGGTGGGGCTGGAGAGATAGGTCCGCAGTTAACATGCTTGCTGCTGCTCTTCTAGAGGACCCAAGTTTGGTTTCCAGCCACCATGTCAAGCAGCTCACAACTACCTAGGGGATCTGGCATTCTTTTTGGACTCTATAGGCACCACCACTCCATGTGTACATTCTTACAAACAGCACAACATAGTATGAATATTTTTTTATTTTAAACTTGAATGTGAAAGAAAGAGGAAAAAAATATTCCCATGACCTAATAAACCCAATGAGAATCACCCAGAACAAGAGGGAGCTGAGTGATGTCAAGGGCAGTGTCCCCACCTGTGAGTCCTATCCATTGTGGGCAATGGGTCCTTGTTTTTTTTTTTTTTTTTTTTATTGTATTTATTTATTTATACCAAATCTAAGACCCGTGTTCCCGCTTCATTCCCCACCCCGTCAGAGCTCGTGCATTCTGCAAGACATGCTTTCCATCTCTTAGTCTTTCTCAATATTTTCCATGGGACGTTGACTGTTTTGAGCAGAAGTTCACTGTTTCAGTCAGTCTTTTGATGCAGTATTTTCTGTTGTTGTTGTTGTTTTCCAAAATGCATTATGTCCAACTGCTTTGTACAGAAGCTCAGGGGGCCCTACACAAGAAATACTTACAACGGGTATTGGCACTAGCCATCCACAGATGAGGGATAACCATTCGTCGTTTGTTTTTTTTCTGGGACTGTGTTACTTCACTCAGCATGATGTCCTCTAGCTCCAGCCATTTTCCTGCAAAGCTCGTGATGTCGTCTTTCTTTCTGCTGCATAGAACTCCATTGTGTAGATGTACCACATTTTCTCTATCCATTCGTCAGTTGAGGGGCATTTAGGTTGGTCCAGCTCTTTGCTATTGTGAAGAGAGCTGAAATAAACATGGCCGTGCATGTATCTCTGTGTGCGTAAGTCTTGAGGGTACATCCCAGGAGTGGTATGCTGGGTCGGGTGGCAAGTTCATTCAAGTCTTCCAAGGGTTCTCCACACTGCTTTCCATAGTGGCTGTACGAGTTTACATTCCCACCAGCAGTGGATGAGTGTTCCCCTTTCCCCACAACCTCTCCAGCACTTGGTATCATTTGTTTTCTTGATCCTAGCCAGTCTTACTGGAGTAAGATGATATCTTAAAGTGGTTTTGATTTGCATTTCCTTAAGATTAGTGATTTTGAACAGTTCTTTGAGGTGTTTCTCAGACATCTCTAATTCCTCGCTGTGAAGTCTCTGTTCAGTTCTTTGCTCCATCTATTGAGCGGGTCGTTTGTTTTCTTTTTTCTTTTTTTTTGAGTAGTTTATATATTCTGGAAATCAATGCTTTGTCAGATGTATCTGCAGTGAAGGTTTCCTCCCACTCTGTGGGATTTCTCTTCACTTCCTTGATTGTTTCTTTTGATGTACAGAAGCTTTTGAGTTTGATGAGGTCCCATTTGTCAATTGTCGACCTTAATTCTTGTGCAGCTGCTGTCTGATTTTAGGAAGTCTTTTTCCTACACCTATGTCTTGTAGTCCTGCTGCCAACTTTTTCTTCTATCACCTTCAGAGTTTTGGGGTTTCACGTTGAGGTCTTTAATCCATCTGGAGTTGACTTTTGTACAGGGCGGAGAGAGGTAGGGGTTAATTTCATTCTCTACAAGTGGTGATCCAGTTTTGCCAACACCACTTGCTGGAAGATGCTGTCTTTTCCTCCATTGTGGTTTCTTGGCCCCCTTGTCAAATATGAGATGGCTGAAATTAGTATGTGCTCAGATTTGGATCTTCGGTTTTTGTTCCATTGGTCAACAGAGTCTGTTTTTGGCCAGTACCAGGCTGTTTTTATGACTATAGCCCTGTAGTATAGTTTAAAATCTGGTATAGAGATCCCTCCTGTGTGCTCTTTTCCTCAGGATTGATTTGGCTATTCGGTCTTTTGTTTTCTCCAAATGAATTTAAGAACTTTTGTTTCCAAGCCTGTGAAAAACTCTTGGGGATTTTGATTGGGATTGCATTAAATCTATACATGGAGTTTGGTAAAATGGACATTTTTACAATGTTAATTTTCCCAACCATGAGCAGGGAAGGTTTTTCCATCTTCTGAGGTCTTCTTCAATTTCTTTCTTTAAGGGTTAAATTTTTTTTGTAGAGGTCTTTGGTGTCTTTGGTTAGGTTTTCTCTAGGTATCTTATTGTTTTTGAGGCTATTGTGAGTGGGAAGGTCTTTTTGAATTCTTTCTCCAGTTGCTTGTTCTTTGGTGTAAAGAAAGGCCATTGATTTTTCTAAGGTTAATTTGTATCCTGCCACTTTGCTGAAGCTGTTAATCGTTTCTAGGAGTTTTCTGGTGGAGTTTTTTGCATCTCTTAAGTAAACAATCATATCATCAGCAAATAGGGATAGTTTGACTTCCTCTTTTCCAATTAGTACTCCTTTAATATCCTTTTCTTTTGCCTTATTGCTCTAGCAAGTGTTTCAGCACTATATTGAAGAGGAGTGGTGATAGGGGGCAGCCTTGCCGAGTTCCTACCTTTAAAGGGAATGTTTCGTCATTTCCCCATTTAGGATGAATTGGCTGTGGGTTTTCCTGTATATGGCTTTAATTACATTGAGGAATGATCCCTCCAATCCATTCCTTCTAGGACTTTAAGCATGAAGGGATGCTGGATTTTGTCAAAGGCTTTTTTCAGCATCAATTGCGATGATGGTGTGGTTTTTGTCTTTGATTCCGTATTGTTTTGATGATGTTTTATTGGATTTTTCGTATGTTGAACCATCCCTGCATCTCTGGTATGAATCCAACTTGGTCATGATGGATGACTTCTTGATGTGGGTCTGTATGCGATTGCCAGTATTCTTTTAGAATTTTGGCATCTGTGTTCATTGAGGAGAGGAGTCTATAATTCTCCTTTTTGGTTTGTATCTTTGCCTGGTTTTGGTAATAGAGTGGATGTGGCTTCTATGAAGGAATTTGGGAGTTCCCTCTGATTGTATACTTCTAAAACAGTTTCAGTAATAATGGTTGTAGGTCTTTTTGATGTTTTATAGAATTCTGCTGTGAAACCGTCTGGGCCTGGGCTTTTTTAGTTGGGAGGCTTTATTATTACATCTCTATTTCTTCATTTTGTTATGGGTCTTTTTAAGCTGCTGGTCTCTTCTTGCCAAGCTTTGGTGATTCCCAAGATTTCAGATATTCATCCATTTCTTCTAGGTTTTCAAATTGTTAGAATATAGGTTCTTGTAATATTCCCATATAAATTTCTTGATCCTTTTCCTTGTCCGTTGTGATATTTCCCTTTTCATCACAGATTGTATTGATTTGGAGTTGTTCCTTCTTTCTTTTGTTTTAACTGGGATAGAGGTCTGTCTATCTTGTTTATTCTTTCAAAGAACCAACTTTTGGCTTCATTGATTTTTTGTATTGTTTTCTTTATTTCTATTTCATTGGATTTCTGCTCTGATTTGTTATTCTTCCTGTCTGTCGTTTAGGGTTCATCTGTTGTTGCCTCCAAGTGCTTTTAGCTGTAGTGTTAGATCAGTTCACTTGTGCTCTTTCTGTTTTTCTAATGTAGGCACCCAGGCTATAAATTTCCCTCTTAGGACTGCTTTTTAAAGGTATCCCATAAGTTTGTTGTGTTGTATTGTCATTGTCATTCAGTTCCAGGAATGTTTTTATTTCTTTCTTTATCTCTTCCTTGACCCATTCATTATTCAAGAGTGTGTGTTTTAGTTCTCCATGTGTTCTTGTAGGCAGGAGGGCTGTCCTGGTGTGATTTGAAGCTTCATTGCACTGTGTCTGACAGGATGCATGAAATTATTTTCAATTTTTGTATTTGAGAGGTTTCTTCTGTTGTCCAGGATGTGGTCGATTTTGGAGAATGTTCGTGGGGTGCTGAGTAGAAAGTGTATTCTCTGGTATTGGAATGAGAATGTTCGGTAGAGGTCTATGAGGTCCATTTGGTGTTCATATCGTTCAGTTCAGATGTCTCTCTGTTTATTTTTGTCCTGTTGACCTATCCAAAGGACTCAGTGGGGTATTGAAGATCTCCCACTATGAGTGTGCTGGGGTTATGCTGTGACTTGTGGTCCTGGAGAATTGTCTTTATAAAGGTTTGGTGCACCAGAATTTGGGCATATATATTCATAATTTGTGAATCTTCTTGGTGGATTGTTCCTTTGATGAAAATGTATGGCCTTCTTTGTCTTTTCTTGATTTCTTTTACTTTTGAAGTTCGATTTTTCCGATATTAAAATAGCAACACCTGCTTCTTTTTGGTACCATTTGCTTGGAATATTTTTTTCCATCCCTTCACTTTAAGGTGGTGCCTGTCCTTGAGGTAAGATGTGTATTCTTTGAGACAGCATATGATGATTTGTTTCCTAATCCAGTCTCCCAGTCTATGTCTTTGATTGGGGAATTTAGTCCATTAATATTTTAAGTTATGACTGATAGATTTTGTGTTGTCCGTTTGCCTTATTATCCATCTGCGTTTTGATTTAGGTTTCTAACTTCTGCAGTTATGCTTTTATTGATTCTCCTTCTAGTTGCCTGGGGTTGGTTGCTCCTTTCTTTCTGTTCTTTTGGATTGCTTCAAGTATTCTCTGAAGGGTGGTTTTCCGGACATGTTTCTTTCAGTTTGTTTATGTCATGGAAGATTTTCCTCTCTCTTTCACTATGATTTAACATTTTTGCTGGTATAGTAACCTGGCTGGCATCCTTGTCCCTCAACACTGGAATGCTTTGCTCCAGGTTCTTCTTGCCTTCATCGTTTGCTGTAGAAGTCCGTTGTTTCTGATAGGTTTCCCCTTATAGGTCACCTTGTTGTTTTTCTCTTGTCGCTTTAGAGAATTTTCTCTTTGTTTTGGGTGTCAGCATTTTAACTATGATGTGGCGTGGAGAATTTCTTTTCTGATCGTTGTCTGTTTGGAGTTCTATAGTGCTTCATTGGTATTTGTATTGATTTGTCCTTTTTTAGTTTGGGGAAGTTCATCTATTATTCTCTGTTGAAGATCTGGTCAATACCTTTCTCTTGGGATCTTCTACCTATCCTCTATTCCTAATGATGCGGAGTTTGATCTTTCATAGTGTCCCACAGCTCCTGGTTGTTCCATTTTTGTGTATTTTTAAATTTTCATAATCTTTCCTTGAGGTTTTTAGTTGTTCTGTGTTGTCCTCCAGGTCTGATATTCTTTTGTTCTGCTTCCTCCCATTCTGCTTCTGAGGCTTTTTTCATTCCTTTCCTCTTGAATGGTATGAGTAGTTTGATTTCCTTTTTCATTTCCTCTTCTGATTTCTTTAGTGTTTCTATTTCTTTTTGAGCTTCTCGATCTCTTTTTTGTAGCTCTTTTGTTTGCTGGTTGGTTTTCTTTTTCTTTTCAGCATGGGATCTTTTCAGTGTTTCTACTTTCTTCCGGAGTTTTGTCATTCTCTCTCTCTCTCGGTCCTCATTCTCTTTTCTTAGTTCTTTATTTGTTCTTTATGATTTTGAGTTCTTTAAGTATGTTCCCAATTGTGTTTCTGATGTCTGTGTCCTGGGGCATCCCCGGGGGGATCCCACTGCAGGAGTCATCCATAGGGTTAGTAAAGCTTGGCGTGGGATTATCCTGCACCTTTCCAGTGTAGTTTCTTCTTCGTGATCCTGGCATATGGGCTTCTCCTTGCCTGTATTCCAATGTGAGTCCTGAATGCCTCTTCACTGTGTTGAAGGCGTGCTTTGCTTGCCTCCTTCAGATCCTTCTTCGTAATCTCAGTTGGCCCGGGGGGGTGGGGGAGGGGGGCGGCTCTTCAGCCCGCGCCCCGGCACCTGCCGCTGGGCTCAAGAGATCTCAAATCCGGTTTTTGCAATTTCTATGGAGAATTGTGTTGGAATATTAATGGAGATTGTGTTGAAACTGTAGATTACTTTTTGTGGGATGGCCACTTCACAATATTGATCCTATGCATGAGCATAGGAGATATTTTCACATTTGATATCTTCTTTAATTTCCTCCTTCGATGTTTTAAAGTTTTTATCATACAAGCCTTTCACTTCCTTGGTGAGATTTACATTGTGGGTTTTGAGGCTATCACAAATAGGATCATGTCCTTGGTTTCTTTCTCAATATCTTTGTTATTGGTACATAGGAAGGGGTTTTTTGCATTTTATTTTTTTTATTTTTTTTCCTAAGATCTCAAGTTTTAGATCTGAAGTACAATTTCTCAGGCATTACTGATTATTTATTTCTGGTTATACTTTCCTTTTGCATCCTTAAGTCCACACAGTTAGCCCAGATTAACCAAGGTTTTTGTTTTCTCAAGGTCAGTTGAGGATCTGGTCCTCAGGGCTCACTCGGGTTTGTTTGGGGTTTTTTTTGGGGGGGGGAGCCCCTGGCTCCTTTTGGCTTTTCATTTACCAGAGGAAGGTTATTTTTTTTATCTTTTTTAAATTTTATTTATTTATTTTCTATGTGTATGAATGTACTGTCTGCATGCAGGTTTGTGCACCCGTGTCGTGCAATTCCGCGGAGGTCAGAAGAGGGTGTTGGATTCCCCTGGAACTGGAGTTAAAGACAGTTCTCAGCCGCCATGTGGGTGCTGGGGATCAAACCCAGGTCCTCTTCAAGAGCAGTCAGCACTCTTAACCACTAGGCTATCTCTCCAGCCCCAGGAAGTTTATTTTTATGTGCTCATTTTGTACCCTACTACTTTGCTGAATCTTTTTATAAGAGTTTTCTGATGGAATCTTCATGGTCTTTCCACCAGGATCTCTGGACTATTCCCTTAGTCTGGTCCTACTCACTGTGCCCTGATTCCTGACACCCAAACTAGGTCAATTCTCCATCTTTGTTTGTTAGATTTTTCTATGTCTTTTTTGTTTCTATTTCATTCTAAACCCCTGCAGGTACCAGACTGTAGCTCCCAAGCAGAAGACTTAGGATAGAGGCTGTAACCATAAGCACCAGACAAGGAGGAAATCAACATCCCAACCTGAACAAACCAATGTAGTCTTTATAAATCTATATTATGTATGAACATCCCCATAGATGCAGATATATGTATGGAACAATAGTGGAAATTTATTTTTAAGCAGTATATAGGTCTTGTATCAGACCATAGCAGGTTGTAGACCCTGCGTCTTTAAATTGGATGATAAGGAAGGTGCTCCTTCCACTGTTTGAGGTTAAAGTAACTAAAGGGACAATTCTCAGTAGACAAGATTGAAAGCTTTCTGGTGAGCCTGCTGAAAAGAGGAAGCTATGCAGGTTGGAGTTGTCATTCAAATACAGTTCTCCAATGTACCAATTTCATCAGGAAGATGAATAATTAAGTTCTCTCCAAGGCCTAGATTGTCAAATTGCTAAAGTAACCGATGCCTCTGGAAACAGTGATCAATTGGCTGTTTGTCAGAACTAATTCTGTAACTATGTGAGAAAATCAGTTTCATCTGGAAGGGAGTCTGATTTGTTCTCTACATACTTTCTAAGACTTCCAAGAGCCTGGAGCAGCATCTTCAATATATTCCTTTATAATATTAGAACCCCAGTAGAGACCATATCAGACACATCCTGAGGGATCTTTGTCAAATAATTAATGACTAGATTCAACTCTACCTGGTTCAAGTCTCAAAATCCAAAGGAAGTGATATTGGCCAATGGTTCTTCATCTTTGTTTACATAATACTTTTACTCTGGGGAAAATTCCAAATTGAGTTTTGCTGATTTGATTGTCTTTCACATTTGGGAATCAATTTCTAGCTAAGGTCAAATGATTCAATTTTACCAGAATGAATTAAAAAAACCTCTTGGGTAAAGTACGACTGTTATTGCTCTCTAAATTTAATTATTAAGGACACTGCACATATCTGGGTATTGGTATCAAGACAATGTAAACTGCACAGGTTTCCTCTGATCTCTAGGAGGGTCAGTAGTTCACTGTGCCACAAGTAAGGGTGATTCTATGCAGTTTCCAGTCTCCTTTGGAAGAGTTTCACATTGATGGTGAGCTATATCTAGTATCAAGAGGTTTGATTTTAGCACATACTTATTTGACTCTGTTCCCTGTCATGGTAATGTATTGTATTTTGACAAGCTTCTGCTATCCTTTACCACAGTACTTACACAGTTAAAGTCAAAGCAGAAAGTAAGGAAAGTGCCCCATCACTGAAGGGATGTCCCTCAGCTACTATGCTTTAAGTCAAAAATCTACAGCTTCTTTGAGTTATCAAGAGAGTCAGGCAAACTTGTCAGTGAATTTTCCTACCCAGCCACTGATTTGGATTCACTAGCCAGTTCTCTGCTGGGAGAGACTATGCATTGTTACAGTGTAAACAAAGCTCTGATAAATGAGTCCATGGCTGATGACACTGTGTTATATACCTCTTAGATATGTCCAAGCATATTGAATTCTCCACCTATTGGATAAGTTCTTTAATAGCCTCAGAATAGCTGGGTATTACTCTGGCCAGGGACTAGATCATGTGGCAGCCCCGGAATCTTCCTCTCCATCTTCAGTGTCTTTCCCTTTTGCTTCAGATTCTTTGCTTTGCTCTCTTGGCTGCTGGTACTGTGGGATCTTCCTCTATGGAGCCTTTTCCTTTTCCTGATCTACTTCTCATGACTCAAGCTTGGCCCAGAACAACTACATGGACTCTTTTTATTTACCAGCAATCTGAGTTCAACAAAAAGGATCTTACACAGACAAAAGGCACTGTTGTAATGAGGCCAAGCACTCGCCATGGAGTAGCAGCCATCTGCTCTGGGCTGGATCTTGATGCCTGTGCCCATTGCTAATAGCACATTCCAACAGGTAAAATGGTGCTAGTGGGTCAGTGACTCACTGATATTCTCTAAAGAGCTGGAATTCTGCCATCTCCTTGCTGGCCAACTATCTACTCTTAACGTTTTAAAAAATACTTACTTTTAAGGCTCTTATGCTAAATCTTTTGGGTACTTTTACATTAATGATGGTAACTAATTATTTAAAAATGTAATGTTTTTCCTCAGTTAACTATAAGAATAAAAGGAGCCAGATGTGGTGGTGCATGCCTCTAATTCCCAGCACTTGGAAGGCAGAGACAAGGGGGATCTCTGCAAGTTCAAGGACAACCTGGTCTACACAGAATTCCAGGACAGCTGGGGCTGCAGGGAGACCCTGTCTCAAAAAGACCAAGACAAAACAAAAAGAATAAAAGGAAACTTGTTTCCTATTAAAGACTTGTAACACTGAAGAGAAAAATCAATCAATTAAAAATAAGCTCTTTTCCAAAAACTTTAAAACACTACATTTTCCATTTTACTTATAGACTACATGAGCCTGACAAAAAAAAATGTGAATTAACTTATTAATTAAGCTATCTGAGTCTAAATCTATTTGTGTTCTATGTTGTATTCATTTCAATGGGAGAAGAGCAAAAGAGTAAGGAAGTGAAAGAGAAAAGTAATAGGGGGTAAACAAACATGTACAGACAGATGAAGCAGAAAAATAGCACATGCTCATTCACCTAGCAAGTATTTATCAAGGGTTTTCTAGGTACTCAGCCAATAGCTAAAAAGGAGGAGGAGGAGGAGGAGGAGGAGGAGGAGGAGGAGAAGGAGGAGGAGGAGGAGGAAGGAGGAGGAGGAGAAGGAGGAGGAGAAAGAAGGAGGAGAAGAAGGGAGAAGGAGTAAGAGGAGGATGGGGGAAGGAAGGAGAAGGAAGGAGACGGAGGAGGAGGAGGAGGAGGAGGAGGAGGAGGAGGAGGAGGAGGAAAAGGAAGGAGAAGGAAGGAGAAGGAGAAAGAGGAGGAGAAAGAGGAAGAGTAGGAAGGAGGAGGTGAAGGGAGGAGGAGGAAGAGGAGGATGGGGAGAAGGAAGGAGAAGGAGGAGGAGAAGGAGGAGGAAGGAGGAGGAAGAGGAGGGTGGGGAGAAGGAAGGAGAAGGAAGGAGGAGGAGGAGAAAGAGGAGGAAGAAGGAGGAGGAGAAGGGAGGAGGAAGAAGAGGAGGATGGGGAGAAGGAAGGAGAAGGAGGATGAGGAAGAGGAGGAGGAGAAGGAGACAGAGGAGAAAGAGGGAGGAGGAGAAGGAAAAGGAGAAGAAGAAGGAAGGAGGAGGAGGGGGAGAAGGAAGGAGAAGGAAGAGGGGGAAGGGGAAGGGGAAGAAGAAGGAGAAGGAGAAGGAGAAGAAGAAGGAGGAAGGAAAGAAGTAGCCCTGTTTCTAACTCAGAAGAGGTCAGGAGTTAAGTGCTGCTTACCATAGCTGTGGAGTGTGAGGTGTTACATCACATGAAAGATATCACACGCCACCCTCCAGCAGTTTATTGAGCTAAAATACACAGTTCATAATTCTCCATAGCACAACCTTAATCTTTTCTAGAATGGAATAACCCCAGTAATAAAATCACAATGGAGGCTACAGAAGCTTTTGCCAGACTCATTCGTACAGAGGATGTTTGCCAAGAATCAGATGAACCAGAAGTAAGGGTCAGACTTTGCCCATGGCTGGAGGTCTGCCAAGTCTAAAGTAACTCAATATGTTTCCAACAAATATTCTGAAATGTGTGGTTATATCCTGAGTTTACAGTTTGATGTACTGGGAAAAGGGGGAATGTAACCTCTAGAAATGGCCGGCAAATGCCTGAGAAAGCAAGGCAGGAAACAACGTTCTCACCTTGGAACACGAGTTTTCTAAAACTGCAATTTTCTTTTTTACCCACCAATTCTGTTGAATAAATTTCTTGTTATATATCATTTATACCTTTAAACTAAAATGAGGAAAAAGTAAATGTAGTTTTCTCATATTTCTTTAAATCCTAACTGCATTTTATGTAATTATTTTACTGGCACTGTGAAAATCTTTATATGTAGAAATTTCAAAGGTTTTATTTACTATCCCATGAAATATGATTTCCATGATGTCTTAGGACCAAATGGATTCCAAAGAAAGACAATGTTGGTTCACAATGAAGATCAGTTTGACTCTTAAAAATTACTGGAAAGACAGCTGTAATTCCTATGGGAAACCCATATGTTTTTTATATGTAATTTGTTTTTCTCTTGTGGCCTTCAGTATTTTGTCTTTCTTTCAGGCATCTAATGTTTTAACTATGATACAGTGTAGGGAATTTCTTTTTTGATCTTGTCTATTTGGTGTTCTATGTGCTTCTTGTATTTGTATGTTTGTCATTTTTTTCAGTTTGGGGAAACCTTCTATTATTCTGTTGAAAATCTGATCAATACCGCATTTGTTTTACAGATACTGAGGAAGGCAACGATTTCAATATTCTGTTACATGTTGAGAACTCGGGCTTTTGGCAAAACTTTTGAACAAGGCAATTCCCAATGAAGCTGTAATATAAGATCTCTGTAAAGTGGCAGACATCTGGGATCCCAGCACTTGGGAGCCTGAAGCGAGATCTCCAGTTTGAAGCCAGCCTGGGTGACAGTTTATCCAAATGCAGCAGCCCTTGACCCAGTCAGGAACACACCTTCTAATTAACTTGAAGGACTATAATTTCCAGTAATATAATACAGCCATGGTTGGAAATGTCAGGAGTCATTCAACTGATACAATTCAGCATGCTATTTGTCTGCAAATGATCAGAACTGGAACACAGTGATGGAAAGAACCTGTCTTTTCTGTTGAATAGAGATCAACAAGTGAAACTTCTAGCACAGAGGGCATCCCAAAAAGACTTCACAGAGCACTGACTGGTGCTGAAGGGAGGTTCATCTATCACCTGAGTCCTGCCTCGCAGGTAGACATGCTACCATCCAGATAGGAAAACTGCCTCTCTTTTCAAGGAATATATCCTTGGTGACATCAGGACAACACCCCCTTGGAATTATTTTATGTGAGAAGATGATGAATGTTTCTTTTACACTGTTATTGGGTGTTCATTAGGTGAAGTTGAATCAAACTGACACTGGTGGGTAATTAGATAAAAAGGGAAAGGAGGAAGCACCTGGCTGAGGAGATAAAACTCAGCTTTCCAGTGGAACTCTTCATTCTGTATTCCCAGCAAAGGAAGCTCTCCATTCTCCATCATAATCACAGAGCAGCCTCCTCAGACAGAATCACAGCAGACAGAAGCAGCAATCTTGAGCCTTTATCAGGAGCTGCACATGGATGCTGATCCAGTGGGGAATGAGCTAAGAGTGACGATGGATGGTGAGCATTCTCAAGAGAGGGTGTCAGTTACAGGATGCACATGAACAATGGCAATGTTCAGTTGAAGGGGAAAATGGCACTCTTATTTTCCTTATAAAATATTTCATTTTTTTCACAAGTTCCCTTTGGTAGACAATGTTTTCTGATTGTAATGGGCACACTTTCCTATGTTCCCAAATTCACTATATCCATGCCCTTGTAAAATTCTCTCCCTTTGGGTAGAGGTTAGGACCTGCAGGTGGTGTATAATCATCCAGCTGTGGCAGAGGTGTTGAGATGTCACATGATTGTATTGCATTATAAAATCTCTGTCTTGAACACTTGGGAGGCAGATGCAGGTGGATATCTGTGAGCTCAAGGCCAGCCTGGTCTACAGAGCCAGGTCCAGGACAGCCAGAGCTATAGGGACAGCCTGTCTCAAAAAGACAAAAAAAAAAAAAAAAAAAAAAAAAAAAACAGCTCTGTCTTGTTACCAAATGTGCTCTAGAGGTTTCCTTGCTAGCTTGTTATAGAGGACACATTGACAGAGGAAACTTCAGGTGGTCTTGGGGAACTAGGGAAGCTATTATTAAGGAGCTAAGTAAGGCAAGAGCTGCATCTCTTATCAACAAAGACCAGTAAGAAGCCAAGATGTTCATTCCTACAATTGCAAGGAACTGAAGAAACCTGAGTGAGCTTGGAAGCAGATTCTTCCCCTGCCCAGCCTTAGGATAAGAACACGGCCTACCTGGCTCACTGATGGAAGCATTGTCAAACCTTTGGCAGAAATGTAAGACGACAAAAGTGTGTTGTCATAAACCAATAAGTATGTGACGACCCACTGCATCGGAATAGATAATGAATGCTCCCATTCAAGGTAGCATTGTAAACTACAGTTTAAAAACTCATTTTTTCTTTTTTTTTAAATGATGCCTATATTTCTTTTTTTTTAATTTTTTTATGTGTATGAGTGTACTGTCTGCATGTAGGTTTCTGCACCCATGTCGTGCAATGCCGCGGAGGTCAGAAGAGGGCATCGGATTCCCCTGGAACTGGAGTTAAAGATGGTTCTCACCCGCCATGTGGGTGCTGGGGATCGAACCCGGATCCTCTGCAAGAGCAGTCGGTGCTCTTAACTGCTGAGCCATCTCTCCAGCCTCCTCATTTTTTCTTTTATTACCTCTGAAGCCATAGTTCAAAATTCTTTCCATGTTTTCTTCCATACTATACTTTTCTCTTTTATTTTTAGGACTTGAGCCCATTTAGAGTTGACTATTGTGTTTGGTTTTCCATGTTGTTCCCTGTCCTGAATTCTCTTTCTTCATACTCTGCTCATCTTCCATGACTCTGTAAACTTTGGGAGAAAGATAGAGGTAGTCTGAAAAAATTTGGGCAGCAAGAATAAAGTATAAGAAACTTTTGGGGGTATTTTTTTTGAGACAGGGTCTCCCTTTAGTCCTAGCAGGCCTGGAACTCGCTCTGTATACCAGGCTGGCCTTGAACTCACAGAAATCCACCTGCCTCTGCCTCCCAAGTGCCGGGATTAAAGATATGCGAGAAACTTTTTAATTCAATATAAAAACACATGTAAAAAAAAAATCTAGTCTGGGTGGTGGCGCACGCCTTTAATCCTAGCACTCGGGAGGCAAAGGCAAGTGGATCTTTGTGAGTTCAGGACCAGCCTGGTCTACAGAGCGAGTTCCAGGACAGCTGGGGCTACAGGGAGACCCTGTCTCAAAAAGAACAACAACAAAAAATCCAATACCTATACAAGATTTAAGATTTTAACAGACTAGGTATAGAGGGAAATTTCTTTGCCCTAAAAAGAACATCTCTAGAAATTTTATACCATAATTTGTGGTGAAAGTTTTGATGCTTCCCTATGATTAAGAACAGGCAAGGTTACCAAGCCAACACATTTCCCTCTGTCTTCACACACCGCCCACTTTCCATTCATCTCTCCTCCCCTCCTTGTCCAACCTCACTCCCCCTCCCCAGTCCAAGAGGCCCAATTATCCCCACCATCCCCCCCATAATACCCACCTCCCCCATTTACCCACTCCTTCATCCCCCCAACCCCCAGGGTCCCCTGCATGCCCCTCCCCCAACACACCCACTTTCCCCATCTCCTCTGTTCCCTACTCTCCCCTCGTTCAGGCTTTTTCTTTCTCTTTACTTCCATGCTTCCTTTCCATCTTCCTGACTCCTGTTGTTACATTAGGATATATATATATATGATTGGTGTTATGATCTGAAAATGAAGGAGAACATACGTCACTTGCTTTTCTCAGTCTGTGTTACTTCACTTAGTATAACAGTCTCTAGTTCCATCCATTTACCTGCAAATTTTATAATTTCATCTTACTGCTGAGTAGAATTCCATTGTGTAAATGTATCACATTTCCATTATCCACTCATCAGTTGAGGGACTTTTAGGTTCTTTCCATTTCTTAGTTGTTATGAAGAGCAGCAACAAACATGGATGTACAGGTATCACTGCAGTGGGATGAGTCTGTTGGGTATACGTCATATGGTAAATTCATTTTTAGTCTCTTAAGAGTTCTCTACAGTGCTTTCCATAGGGATTGCACAAGTTTGCAATCCAACCAGCAGTGAATGAATACTCCCCTGTCTCCACATCCCTGCCAGCTTTTGGTGTCTTTTTTTCTCTTGATCTTAGCAGGGCTGGTCCATGAACATATGGAAACAGAGGCTTTCAGGCCACTGGAAGCTTGCACACGTGAACTTGTGGCAATGACGACACTGAGCACAAGACCCATGCCAACTCAATCAGACAAGGGCCCAGAATGACACCACTCTGCCTGAGAACTGTTAGAAACTGAATATGGCTGGGTGAGGGAGAGTAGACCTTCCGCAAGATCTCTAGATAGGCTGACTAGCCTCCAGTGGATGAACTTACACCAAAGGACATCTTGGTAATATACTTGGCCGAATGGGACTTAGCATATATGGGAGACTAATGGGAGACTATGGGATCATGAAGAGGGGAGGGGAATCTAAATTTGATTAAGAACTGTTGTATGGAATGTACACAATCTGAAACATATTTTTAAAGAAAATGAAAAAACAATACAAAAAAAAAAATGGGCAAGGATGTCCTCTCTTGTCATCACCAGTCAATATCATACCAAGATGCTTGTCTGTGAGACAAGAGAAATACATGTCAGATAGGTTGAAAAAGAAGTTAACTATCTTTGTTTCTTATTTGATTATTGTTTGTTCGTTTTGTTTCTTTGTTTCTTTCTTTCTTTCTCTGTTGGCTTTTTGAAACAGGGTCTCCCTGTAGTGATAGCTGGCCTGGTATGTAGACCAGGCTGGCCTCACTCTCCTGTAGATCTGCCTGCCTCTGCCTCCTGAGTGTTGGCGTCAGAGCTGGGGACCACCATGTCTGGCAATTTAACTATTTTTTACTAAAAGATCATATGAACTTTACCTATAGAATCATAAATAGTCTCCAAAAAGCTACCAGAATTACCAAATATTTCAGCAAGATGTCTGTATGTGAAGTCAATATACAAAAAAATTATACTTCAATGTGTCAAAAATAAGAACTCAGAAAAAAATCTTATTTTTCAAAAATGTAGCTGGGTTGATAAGAAAGCTCAGCAATAATAGGCCCTTACTGATAAGCTTTACAATCCAAGTTTAATGCCCAGATTCCACATGGTAGAAGGAGAGAATTGACTCCTGAAAGTCGTTCTCTGACCTCCACATGCATACCATGTACACATTCACATGTGCACACAAACACACATAGCAATAATAATGATACATAAAATAAAATTTAAGTTTAAAAAATATCTAACTTTAACATCCAAAAGGATGTTATGTTCAAAGTTAATTATAAAAAAATGTGCACAAGACTTGCCCACTGCAAAGTACAGAACACTATAAGAGAAATTTTTTTAAGTGATATAGACACTGATACTTTGTCTGTCTACCAGAAGACCCTATATTAAAAAATAAACCTTCCCCCCATTTGTTTATCTGTAGATTCCACACTCCAATCATAAAAACAGGAGATGCAGAAAATGACAAGCTAGTATTGAGGAAATGCAAACAGCCTAGACTATCCAAGCAATTTTGAAAAAGAAGAAAGTGACGAAGAGAAAAAGAAAAAAAAAAAAGAGCACAGTTGTTTTGCCTGTCTTTTTTTTAATTTTTTTATTTATTTTTGTATGTGTATGAGTGTACTGTCTGCATGTAGGTTTGTGCACCCATGTCGTGCAATGCTGCGGAGGTCAGAAGAGGGTCTTGGATTCCCCTGGAACTATGATTTAAAGACTTATAATAAAGCTACAGTAATAAACACAATGTAATATTGGCAAAAAGAAAGATTATAAATCAATAGAACAGGACACAAAGTCAAGAAATAGACTTGCACATATATGTTCAATTGATTTCCTAGCAAAGCTTTCAGGATAATTCAATAAGGAAGTGACGGTCTTTTCAACAATTGTTGCTGGAGCAACTGAAGAGCCACATGTAAGAAATCAGCTTTGAATTATCTTGGCACAAACAAAAGAAAATGAAAAATTGATAATCATGCNATGCAAGTATCCATAATAAAATTGGTTTTATATTATATAATATTATATATATATATATATATATATAACCCTGTATTGTTTAAACATTTTTTGTGAAAATAGCATTAAAAAATGATTTAAAACTTCTAGAAAAGTAACAGTACAAAATACTCAGCTTAAACCATAACCTCTTCTAGTATCCCAAAAGTCTGTTCTGCAAAAGGCTTCTAGATGAAAAATCTACATAGAAAGTCATTAATACAATTTATTTATGAAAAGCTTCAAGATAAAAGCAAACTAAGATAAAAAAACTGAGCAACACAAAAATAAGAAAGTAACAGAAGAACTGTTCTCCAACAAAGTGAAACTGTCCTTGGTAATCAAGTACACAGCTCATGCAAATAGTATCCTAATACAATTTTTTCTTCCAGAAAAATCAGCAGCCAAGACATTCCTGAGAAAACTTGTGCTTGTTAATGGGACATGGATTCTTGTTTCTTTTTATTTTTAAACGTTTTTTATTTTGTATGTATGAGTGTTTGTTTGCAAGTATATATGTACACCATGTATATGCCTAGTGCCACTCTCTATACACTGGTCATCAGGATTGAACTGTGATGAGATGTACCCCCTTCTGTCCTCAGAAGTCCTATCACTGTATGAGACTGGTGCATACTGCTCTGCACTGTTCATCTACAATATGTTTCAACAATGCCAAAATTAACATAATGGCCATATTTGAAGATGCACAAAATGGCAAATACAGACTCTACTCAGTCAACTGTGCTTTGTGATGAATATGAAAAGTTCAGGCTACCATTGGCACCAGCCACTAAAAACATTTCTTTCTGTAGTATCTCAGCTCCTATCATAGCTGACTTCCTGAATCCCCTTGAGCCCCCTTGGTCTTCCTGGACCTCAAGGGAACCCTAAAACACAGGCCTAGAGAAGCTGTCATTACATACACCTACCTTGGAGACAGGGCCATGATTAACAGGGAAATAGAGCCCCGTGCTTTGAAAAGTCTAGCTATTTGGCCTCCATCCCATAGTCCATGAAAGCAATGCATTTCAGCATTTAGTGCTTTCTCCGTTCATTTTTTTAGTTTTATATGCCTAAAAATGCCCATTTTGAAACATGTAACATTGCATTCCAGGATCTGCCTACTTTTCAGCATGAAGTTGTTTCCATACCCTCATCTGCAACAAGTGGCATTGCAAGTTTTCTTTTCTTAGCTCTTTTTCTTGAGTTTACCCAAATGGAGCCTATGTGTGCTAGCCACATAACAAATGCTCATCAAATAGTAATCTGTATATACCCCAAATACCTTGGATGCTTTAGAATTGTAATGTCTTTTAAACAAGCCTCTAATGAATACCTTCTACCATCTAACAATTGAGTGATTTTTAGTTTTTCATTGTATTTCCCATTAGTTTTATTTTTAAAGTATTTTTTAGGAGCAGCTTTTAATAAGTAAAATGTTTCCTGGACCATGAGTCTTCCTAATGTCTGACTTCTATTCCCACTGGATGTCTAGACGTTGTTATCTAGAAGTCCCTCGGGTCTTTGAGACTTCCAACATGGAAATATGGAAATGTCCCTCAGCGCCATCAATTGTTCCTATTCCCAGGTCTATTAACTATAAGCTAGTACCAGACACCTGAGAATCCTCTTCCTCTCTTCTCTTTCCCTTTCTGTCTCCCTCTCCCTCTCCTCTGTCCCTCCCTTCCTCTCTCTCTCCATTGCTCCCTTTCTCTTCTTCCTCTCTCAGTTCATCATCTCTCATCCCCTCATTCCCTCTTTCATGTTCCCTCTGCCAAAGCGTTTCAGCACGCTTTCAGTACTACATACACCATATATATATATATATATATATATATATATAACCTCTAGTATTGTTTAAAACATTTTTGTGAAATCAATGCATTAAAAAATGATTTAAAACTTCTAGAAAAGTAACAGTACAAAATACTCAGCTTAAACCATAACCTCTTCTAGTATCCCAAAAGTCTGTTCTGCAAAAGGCTTCTAGATGAAAAATCTACATAGAAAGTCATTAATACAATTTATTTATGAAAAGCTTCAAGATAAAAGCAAACTAAGATAAAAAAACTGAGCAACACAAAAATAAGAAAGTAACAGAAGAACTGTTCTCCAACAAAGTGAAACTGTCCTTGGTAATCAAGTACACAGCTCATGCAAATAGTATCCTAATACAATTTTTTCTTCCAGAAAAATCAGCAGCCAAGACATTCCTGAGAAAACTTGTGCTTGTTAATGGGACATGGATTCTTGTTTCTTTTTATTTTTAACGTTTTTTATTTTGTATGTATGAGTGTTTTGTTTGCAAGTATGTATGTACACCATGTATATGCCTAGTGCCACTCTCTATACACTGGTCATCAGGATTGAACTGTGATGAGATGTACCCCCTTCTGTCCTCAGAAGTCCTATCACTGTATGAGACTGGTGCATACTGCTCTGCACTGTTCATCTACAATATGTTTCAACAATGCCAAAATTAACATAATGGCCATATTTGAAGATGCACAAAATGGCAAATACAGACTCTACTCAGTCAACTGTGCTTTGTGATGAATATGAAAAGTTCAGGCTACCATTGGCACCAGCCACTAAAAACATTTCTTTCTGTAGTATCTCAGCTCCTATCATAGCTGACTTCCTGAATCCCCTTGAGCCCCCTTGGTCTTCCTGGACCTCAAGGGAACCCTAAAACACAGGCCTAGAGAAGCTGTCATTACATACACCTACCTTGGAGACAGGGCCATGATTAACAGGGAAATAGAGCCCCGTGCTTTGAAAAGTCTAGCTATTTGGCCTCCATCCCATAGTCCATGAAAGCAATGCATTTCAGCATTTAGTGCTTTCTCCGTTCATTTTTTTAGTTTTATATGCCTAAAAATGCCCATTTTGAAACATGTAACATTGCATTCCAGGATCTGCCTACTTTTCAGCATGAAGTTGTTTCCATACCCTCATCTGCAACAAGTGGCATTGCAAGTTTTCTTTTCTTAGCTCTTTTTCTTGAGTTTACCCAAATGGAGCCTATGTGTGCTAGCCACATAACAAATGCTCATCAAATAGTAATCTGTATATACCCCAAATACCTTGGATGCTTTAGAATTGTAATGTCTTTTAAACAAGCCTCTAATGAATACCTTCTACCATCTAACAATTGAGTGATTTTTAGTTTTTCATTGTATTTCCCATTAGTTTTATTTTTAAAGTATTTTTAAGGAGCAGCTTTTATAAGTAAACTGTTTCCTGGACCATAGATCCTTCCTATAGTCTGACTTCTATTCCCACTGGATGTCTAGACGTTGTTATCTAGAAGTCCCTCGGGTCTTTGAGACTTCCAACATGGAAATATGGAAATGTCCCTCAGCGCCATCAATTGTTCCTATTCCCAGGTCTATTAACTATAAGCTAGTACCAGACACCTGAGAATCCTCTTTCCTCTCTCTCTTTCCCTTTCTGTCTCCCTCTCCCTCTCCCTCTGTCCCTCCCTTCCTCTCTCTCTCCATTGCTCCCTTTCTCTTCTTCCTCTCTCAGTTCATCATCTCTCATCCCCTCATTCCCTCTTTCATGTTCCCTCTGCCAAAGCGTTTCAGCACGCTTTCAGTACTACATACACCTAGATAGTGTTCCTTCCTGTTTTCAGGCTTCGTCTTCTCAAACACACCCTCCACACAGAATCCATGCCAATTTATACAAAAAGATGGGGACCCAGACTACTGTTTGGGGGATTTTGGGGGTTTTTTTTTTGTTTTTTTGTTTTTTTTTTTTTTTGGTCTTTTCGAGACAGGGTCTCCCTGTAGCCCCAGCTGTCCTGGAACTCACTCTGTAGACCAGGCTGGCTTTGAACTCACAAAGATCCCCCTGCCTCTGCCTCCCAAGTGCTCGGCTCAGACTACTGTTTCAACTGAAGCCAATACACTGTCTGAGGGAGGGAGCTTAATGGCAGTCATGAGCATTTGGGTTGATGACCCTGCAGGCCCTACCAGGCTTCTGTTCTGTTCCTTATTATCCTATAAAAATGAAGGGCTGGCATAATGAATTAAAAAAACAATTGTAGATTAAAAATGCTTTGTGGCTGCACACTTTAAATCAAAGATTATTACCTAACAATATACATTATTTGGAATCTATAAGGGCATATTCATGCAGTGTAAACTCAGAGCACTGGATTGAACATTTAAACAGTCACAGAACAAGGTTGTACCTTATTACTTGAAATTTTTAATGAGGCATCTGGAAATTCTCATACACATTAGCACTAGAAAACAGTAGTTATTGACTAAGTGTCATTGAGTTTCAGTCATAATATACATAATTCCAAAAGAGAATTTAGTTAATATTTCAGGAATCATTTTGTGAATAATGAAAGGAATGTGAACTCTGAAATTAATTGCTGAATAATTTACCCCAGGAAATTTCGGTTTACTATATCCTGTAGCAGATACTACAGAAGAAGAATATCTGTAAAGAAAATTAAGTGTTCATAGTAACTTATTCTACATATGTAGCAGGTACTGGTTACTTTTCTTGCTGCTGTGACAGAAGACATGACAAAGGCAATTTAAGGAAGGAAGGTTCATTTTGGCTCACAGCTCGGAAGTATTATGCATCATGGTAGAGGAAGCTGATCATACTGTGACCACAGCCAGGAAGCAGAGTGACATGGGAGCTGGTGCCCCCACCTACATTATCCTTTTTATTTTTAGGACCCCAACCCATGGGATCCCACCACCCACATTCAGAGTGAGTTTCCCTACTTGGTTAAATGTTTCCAGAGACACCATTACAGACACGCCCAGAGCTTTGTTTTTTAGATGATTCTAAATCCAATGAAATTGGTAAAGAAGATTGACCATCCAGAGTCTGCCCCTTATTAACTTGACAGCCAAGCATATCACTTTAAATCATAGCAGTCTACCCTGGTTCTCAAAGACTCTAGTCATCTCAAAGTGTAAAAATCCAAGAACAGTCTTTAACTCCAGTTCCAGGCGAATCCAATGCCCTCTTCTGACCTCCACAGCATTGCACGACATGGGTGCACCAACCTACATGCAGACAGTACACTCATACACATAAAAAATCATAAATAAAAATATTTTTAAAAGAGAAAAACTTTGCAAAAAAGAAATGCCTTTAGTTCACCTTCAAAAGTCCCCATAGTCTTTTAGTCCAACTGTTCAAAAATCAAAGTCCTATGTATCTTCTGATACTCAAAACAAACCCTTAACTGTAAACCCTTATTTGATCAAAATGCAAGTCACATACTTCCAATATACAATGGAACACAATAAATAGTAACATTCTCAAAGGAAGGAACAGAAGGACAGCAAAGAAAGATAGGACCAAAGCAGTATTAAAACTCCTCAGACCTGCAGCTCCGTGTGCAGTATCTGCAGATTATGGCACTGCATGCTTTGGTTAGCCTTGCCCCCCCAGTCCTGCCTGCAGCACAACTCCGGACTGCAGCTTTCAGGGACCCTGACTCATCTCTTTGTCACCTAGTCTCAGTGGCCTTTTGGAACTTTGGTGCAAACATCCATGACCTTGTAATGCTTATATTTTGCTTGCTTGCAAAGCTACATGGACAACCCTGCTGAGTTCTGATATCAGCCTGAGATATCATCTCATTCCTTTCTACCATATGTGCGGTAACACCTGGCTACATCACAAGATGGTTCATCTTAATTGTCAACCTGATGAGATTTAAAATCCCTGGGGAGAGGAATCTCTGGATATGCATGTGAGAGATTATTTCGAAGAGATTAATTGAAGAAGGAAAACCTGCCCACTGTAGGTGATACCATTCCCTAGGATGGGATCCTGGATTGTATATAAAGAAGAAAGTGATCTGAGCACAAACAGTCGTTTCTCTCTGCTCCTTGCCTGGGGATGCAGTGGGCCAGCTGACTTAGGCTTCTGCCACTGTGAGTTCCCTGCCATGATGGATGTGCCCTAGAACTATAACCCAAATAAGCCCTTTCTCCCTTGACTTGCTTTTGTCAAGGCATTGTCTCTCAGCAATAAGAATAACACAGTGGCTGAACCAGGGGAGAATTTTTTCTGTATGCAGTTGTTTTCAAGCAGAAAACTCCTGTGCCATTCCCAGCTCATTCCCCCACCTTTCAAATGAATTTTGAGTATTACTACATTTACACTGACTTCCAATGTGGTTGTTGAAAAGCCTGCTAACATCAGAATTTCTGCTTTTCTCCAGATCTGTCTTTTTCCTCTGGCTTATTTCTAAAACTATCTCTGTTCCTTTAGTGTCTATAATTTCCAAACTGAATGTGTAGGTCTAGGCTCATTTTTGTATGGCCTGTCTGGTTGTTTCTGCATCCACGATCGTTGTTCTTTATCCATTCTATACACACTCAGTCATCACCTCAGTCTTCTTCATTATCACTGTTCTCTCCCTTGGGATTTGATGAGCTATATATTGAAATTTTATCTTTTCCCTCTAAATTACACGTCCTATGGATTGAATTTTTAAGTCTCTGAAATATACTGTTAATTTCCCTAAATCTCCATGATTCTTTTTGGTGGTTTGTTATTTCTTATTCTTTCTGTGATTCCATGTACGGCCTTTTAAGGCATTTAATATTCCATAGCTGATAATATCAATAATTGAAGTGCTCAAAATCTATCACTTTTACCTTTGTTTATTCTCACTGGTGGGTTTTTTATGGGCCTTTGATAATGAACTACTCTTTGGCAGATGTTATTCCGGGTAAAACGTGGGGATCTAAATGGAGGGTGTTTTCCCAAGGACATTGTGTTTCTCATGGATGGTACTGGGAACTGTCATTCAGAGTCCTCAGCAAGATGCACCAAAGTGTAGGGAACTGCGGGCTGGCTTTCGAATTAGCATGCCTCAGGGCACCGCATGGCTGAGGGACTGGCCCTGCCCCAAGGAGGAGCAAGCAGCATGGCCTAGGTGCTCGATGCTGGGTGGGGCACTGGTGTGCAGTGGCGTGGAGTTGGGGGGCTTATGATTGGTCCTGGGAACTGACATCATTTGGTTTATTAAAGCAAGCTGGAGAGATGGGCTAGCGGTTAAGAGCACCACCTGCTCTTGCAGAAGACCTGGGTTCGATCCCCAGCACCCACATGGTGGCTGATAACCATCTGTAACTCCAATTCCAGGAGAACTCCAGTTCCAGAGGAATCTGACACCCTCTTCTGACCTCCACGGCATTGCAGGACACAGGTGCACAAACCTACATGCAGACAGGACATTCATATAAATAAATAAATAAATAAATAAATAAATAAATAAATTTAAATTAAAGGCAAGCTGTGGCAAGGAGTAAATTTGAATTTCATAGTAACATCATCACAGAATTCCTAGCAGTTATTTTTATTAACTATTGTGCACATACAGGCTAAGGTAGGCCTGAATTCCATTCGGGTGGCCAGTGGGTTGGAAAGAGATTCCTTTGTGGATCACCAATCTGGGTAGCTGGTGTTGTGTGGGTATTGGCTGAAGGGAGGTGATCAGCCATCAACCTGGAATTCCTGTCCAGGCCCTGGGCAGGTGAGAAGCTATGGCCAAGAGTGGAACACGTGTCTCGTGGGTCCAGGCTAAGAGCCTACGTAGGATGGGCTGCAGGAAGTAGCCAGCTGGTCTCTGCACCGAGAAGCCAGCTCCCCACGGTGTCCGCAAAGCGGGCTCTGTGTCCCCATCCCCCTTGGCAGGGCCACGCGGTCCCTGTTGGGCATAGAAAGAAAGCTTCCTACACCAAGGGGGCTCAGGATCAGCTCTCAGAACCTGCCACTGACTCAAGGGATAAAATCTGTGATTCTAATATCCATGTTTGTTCATCAGACAACCTAGTCTCTTTATAATTTTTTACTGTGTTGTTAGCATTTGTATTATGTCTTCCCTTTATCCTTGATTTCCTTGTTTTTTAAATATTTTATTGATATTTTGTGCATTTCATATATTAGATCTTAATCAAATTTAGACTCCCCCCATCTGCCCCACCCCATAGTCCTCCCCCAGATTTCATGCATTCTGGCACATATGTTAAGTTCTTTCTGGTCAATTATTTGTACCCAGATGTGCAAGTTCATCTGCTGTAGTCTAATCAGCTTATCTATAGTCTCTCCCTTAAAGATCTACTCTCCCTCACCCAGAAGTAGTCAATTACCAATAGTTTCTAGGCTAGAGTTGGGACATCCTGCACATTTCTCTCATTCTGTGCTGGCTTTTTATCTGACTGAGTCAGCAGCAGTCTCATGCATAATGTCACCATTGCTGCAAGTTCATATGAGCAAGTTCCCAGTCACCTGAAAGCCTCTGTTTCTTTATGTCATGCACCAACCCTGGCTCTTACATTCTTACAATGGTCCCTGAGCCATGGCTGGGTGAGGTTTAATATAGGAATCCTATCCAGGGACACACATGCTCCAGTTTCTTATTCTCTAAAACTAAGCCAGTTGTACCCTTCTGTATGCATCGCTGACACTTTTCTGGTGAGAGCTAAGGGATGTGTTAGTAGTCTCTCTACCCCTGTTCTCTTATGTGCTATAAGCCTTGAGTGTAGAGAGGTTCCACTGTGCATGTGTCATTTAGGGCTGGGCATCTCTCAGATACATATTCTCTGTGTGTGACCAGTTGTGGAACTCTGTAATAGCCACCAACTCTTGCAAAAAGAAGTTTCTTTGATGAGAGGTGTATAGTATACTTGTCTAAGAATACAGGGATCCATATTCAGCAGTAAGAAATTTCATTTGTCTAGAGATATGACAGACATAGGGCTTTCTCACACATCTGTGACCTCTCCAGCCATGTGTATTTGGCCAGATTTACAGTGCCATCCATGCGTTCCCTCCCATTGAGAGTGCATTAAGTCCAATTAGACAGCTGTTGATTACTCCCTAGATAAAAGTGCCACTACTGCACCAATAGAGATACTTTGTGGTTATTAGGCTTTAGAGCTGGGTTGGTCATTGATTGGTTTTCTCCTTTAGCAGCTTGCATAGTATCTTCTAGAACTGTGAAAGCTAGTCTTCAGGGAGAAAGCTGCCAGCTTGGTTTCAGCTCCCTGGTTCCAAGTCCTGTATCTAAAATATGTCCTGTCTTCAGCAATAGGAGGTAATCGAGGGCTGTGGCAACAGTCTGTGTTATTCTGGGAGTCTCTTGGACTGCCCTGACCAATAAAGGAGAAATGGGGAAAATGAGGAGTGTTCACTGGGAAGGGAGGGTGAACAGACATGCACGGAACTGTGGGGGTGAAGAGGAAGAAGGAACTTAGGAGAAGGGGGAATAGCAGGAGACAGGTATTATCAGGGTAGAATAGGGGAAATGAAGATACTTAAACTGGGGGTGCAGGAGGCTAGTGAGGTTGGGAGAGAGAAAAAGGAGAGATAAATAAAGCTTAGGTGGCATAAAAATCTGGAGAAAAATGTATTAACTCAAAAATCCTCCTGAAAAATACGCATACAATATCTGTGCATGTATATACCTGAAGGCTATATAACAAGGAATACAGTGCCAGGAAGGAGAAACCTCCCTTCAAGTTGATTTCCTTGTTTTGAATTCTCCACAAATGCACAACAATTTTAATGTAGGCATTATTACTTTCGACTGAGAAGACCTTTCAGAGGATCTCATCCACTGTACTGACAGAAGTGGCTGTCCAAGTGATATTTTTTTGTTCTGGCTTTATGGCTATGCTCCTAATAGCTATGCCTGCCAAGAGTGAAAATTCCAGGATAAATGGAGCGTGACTTAAATTATTTTAAATTTAGAGCATCAGAGTGAGAGTGCTGAGATTTTTTTTTTACTATAACAAGACTGGTTTGCTCAAATAATGGACACAAAATGCTGATGAGACTATGTGATTCCATTAGGCTTTCACTGCCTGAAGGGTGCCAATAAATCTGTTACCACTTCTAAAAAGGTTATATAAAATATTAATTTTATTAAATGATGAGTTAATACTATAAACCCATATAAAGGGCTAACATATAATTGCAAGTGCTTAGCTTATATAGCAGAATTTCTAAATTTTTACTATAACAATTTATAGTAAGGAAATTATTCAAATGAATATTGTTATCGCTGACCTGTTTTCCTATACTTGGGATTTCTAGTGTGTATTCTGTAATTTATCTTTTTGAGGGAAAATTCTTACCTACTAATATTCATGAGATATTGATATGTTTTTCCTACATACAGAAAATTATATTAAACTGATCATATTTATATTATATTCATAATTATATTAAACTTGATCATACTTATGAGTATTTGGAAGTGAGAGGTGTTTTCAAGCCTTACCATCAGTAAGTACAGCTGGAGTTTGGTAAATACCTTGACTGAAAAATTCAAGTTTGGCAAGCCAGTGAACTATAGCCTACATTAAAAACAATCACTGGGGGCTGGAGAGATAGCCTAGCGGTTAGGAGCGCCGACGCTCTCGCAGAGGACCCGGGTTCGATCCCCAGCACCCACATGGCGGCCAAGAGCCGTCTGAAACTCCAATTCCAGGAGAACTCCAGTTCCAGGGGAATCCGACACCCTCTTCTGACCTCTGCGGCATTGCACGACACGGGTGCACAAACTTGCATGCAGACAGTACATTCATACACATACAGAAGTAAAATTAATAAAAAAATTTTTAAAGTGTTCATAGTGCTTTATATATAAATGTCAGCACTATGAAGATTTAGAAAAAAAAAGAAAAGAAAAAAAACAATCACTGAATCTTAATGACTTATTTTTATACCCACACACTAGTGCATCTCTCAGCTCTTCTTGCAGCACAGAGAAGACCCACAACTGATCACATTTAGAAAATAAAATACTTTAGAATGCTTAGCCCTAACGGGACACCTAGATCACACCTTTTTCTCCCAAGCTTCAGGGATCATCGCAGAAGAGCAGTCATAAAGATTGCAAGACCCAGAGGCAGTGGGTAAAAACAATGAAAGAGTGTTCTGTAGATCAAAAATAGCTGCTGCATGTGTGAACCAGCAGCAGTGATAATAACATGCATAAGACCTTCACAAGACCAAGCCAGATGAAACCCAAGCATGGAGGGAAAACATGGCCATGAATTCATCCCTGCTGATGAGCAATTGGAAATTTATAGCTGCTGGGAGAGAGAAGGTCAGCGTTCTTTAAGGATATGGCCCTTGGTTAGATCTATCATACTCCAGTGGATGGCCACACACTCAAGAGCATAAGGGTAGCACAAATTGGGGAGTCAATGGATTTAAACAGCAATAAGGACACAAAGTTGGCTAGGTGGGAAATAGAGATGAATCTGGAAGGTGTTTGGGGCAAATATGATCAAAACACATTGCATAAAATTCTCAAAAAATTAATGAAAATATATTTTTTAAAAAAACAAAACATTTCCTTTACCATTCAGGATGATTGGGCTATCTTGGTTTTTTGTATCTTCATATGAAATTTGAGATTATTTTTTCAATCTATGTGAAGAATTGTGTTGGAATTTTAATGGGTATTGCATTGAATTTTGTAGATTACTTTTGGTATGATGGCCATTTTCACAATATAAATCCTACCAATCTATGAGCATAGGTAATCTTTCCATCTTCTGGCATATTTCTTCTTTCTTTCTTTCTTCAGTATCTTAAATTTTTTATTATTCTTATATTTCAATCCTTGATTAGACATGGGTTAGCAAAGCAAAAGCCCAATGCCAGGAATGGACTCCTTCTTTTGAAGCTGTTGACCAGGAGTCCCATTGATCTTCAAATAATACTGGCCATTGTCCCTGACTTGGTAACCCACTGGAACTTGATGGTAAGACTCTATTGCTGAAGATACTATACATATAAGTTGTAGAACAAACAAGAAGAAATCAAACTGGTATTGACCTCAAAGTTTCATCTTATCTGAGTAGCTTTCACAGTGCTGGAAGGTGCTATGTATGCTATCAAAAGAGAAAAATAATCATCAACCTTGACCAACTGTGAATCCTGGGAGCTACAACAACTGGCCTGGCAAGATATGCTTACTTATGCAATAGTGGCACAACTGTTGTGGGAGTAACCACTTTCTTATTGAATTTAAGGTCTGCTTCACAAGATGGAGCTCATATCTGACACTGATATATGGTGTTGAAACTTGTGGCTAAAGAGGTCACAGGCTATCCTACTACTATTATTCTGCTAAATAGACATAGTATTAATCTGACTCCTGATGACTTATTGTCATACTCATAGATTAATGCATCTTTTGGTTCTCATCAGAGAAGTTTCCTCATGCAGCACATGATAGCACAGAGACCCACACTGACCAGTGTACAAAGAAGAGACTGCAAAGTGATTATCCCTGAATAGGATACATACATCAAACCTCTGCCTCCCAAGGCTTAGGGATCATTGCTGAAGAGGTTGAGGAAATATTGTTAAGAACCAGAGGTGGCAGATGACCACAAGGAAATAGAGTTTTCTAGACAGCTAGGTCGTTACTAATATCCACTCACAGCAATGGTGAGAGCATGTACAAGACCCACATAAGCTGGAGCCACATAAAATCCCAGCATAGACATAGAGAAGTGGGTAAGAAGCCCTTCCTTAGCTAAGGAACTATTGGCAACCAATGGCTGCTGAGAGAAGGAGGGTCAGGTTTTTGTTAAGGGTGTGACTCTAGTAGGTTAACAAGACTTTAATCAATGGACCCACACCAAAGGGCATTTGGGGACAGAAATTTGACTCAGTAGGCCCCATACATAAAATACAGTACATGAAGAGTTGTAAAATAGAGTATAGTACATGAAGTTGGGTGTGGGGGGGTGTAGTAAGGGGAGGGGATGTAAATGTGATCAAAATATATGAAATTGGAAAAATGTAATTAAAAATAAAGTTTCTTGAAAGAGTATTATCTGTTTAACCATGAAACCCATGGTGTTTATAAGAGGTACAGAAGAAACGAGTGCCTGCTTCTGTGCCACACCTAGATAGAATCAAGTACTTAGTAGCTCAATAAATAACCCCCTGCTAATAGTCAGAATCATACTAAATTGTACTATATGGTATGTTCTATATTTACATGAGATTTCAAAGTATTATTACTAAAAATATAGATGCTAGTGGAAGGATATTGTAATAAAAAAAGAGTTGATTGTGGTAAGGATCAATAAAATATACTTGTGAGAACTGAACCAATTTTCCAAGCCTTCCATCCTAGCTCTGTATGCAGCACCCCCTGGAACCCCTGGGCCAATTATGTCTTTAAGGAAAGACTAAATTGATTCACCCTTCCTTAAACATATATATTGTTTCCCTGTGTATATCACTACTACTCCAGGTGCAGTGCAAAAGGGTAGATGTGCACATAAGATGGGTCAAAAATAAAATTCATTAACTGAAAAGATATTAAAATGAGTGAACTTTCTGCTTTTTAAAATAAGTAATAAGCTGAAGATGGTCTTAGCTACTATCTATAATTATTGAGCTCTCGATCTTCTTCTGTTAATATTTTAATGATTAACTGTGAGCAGCCTAGTAGAGATGATTCAACTTTTTAACATTTCCACCTATTGCCTAGACTTAATATTAATTCAGAAGTCTAAACTAAAGTCTTTGAAGTCTTAACAACTTCTTTCTACAAAATGGAAAATATATTTAAACTTTAAATAGGCTTGTGATGGCCAATTAGTGGTACTTAATTGCATTTAAAATTTCATTCTCCATGTTTTAGTACCAAAAACTAACATCCATCATCTTGGCAGAACACAAATAATAGGGAAATCTAATCAGCATTTTTTAAATGAAGTAAGGAGAATTTTATCTTAAAAGACTTCAGGTTTAAAGAACAACAACAACAAAGCTTCTTTAAACATAAGAAATGATCTTCACATATTTCTTTTTGTCTTGGACTGTATTCTTTCTGTTGCTTTTTCCTTTGGTTTGAAAATCAGACAAGAATGTATCTAAATGTACCTAGAAGGTACCTAGGGAATTTAACTCACTTCTTAAAAGAGAGAGCTAACTTCATTATGTGATAAATAAACTATTTTCATTTCAAATTCTGTTTGAATTCTTATTCTGTCAAAGGCTGAAATGAAAGAAAGAACAGAAAAGCCCCACCTGATGGTGCATGATGACAACGAACACAGCAGTGTAGAATAAGCACACATGTCAACACACAGAAGCTGTCTCCTTCAGCTCCAAGCCCTCCATCTGAATCAGAACTACAAACCATTTCCTACACAGACAGTTGCCAGTTAGTAAAAGTCTGTACTCTAACAAGGAAATTCCATTTGTCCTTTTGGAGACTTCTTTAGGATTGCCCCTAGCCCATACTGTAGCTTATATGAAGCAAACTGCTAAAAAGCTATCTGCAGGCTCTGAGAAATGTCACAGTGGTTTTTAGTAGGTATGCAACCCAGAATCGACTGCACGGGAGAAGTTTTGTATTTTGAAAAACAGGAACATGATTATGGGGAAAGGAAATATAACTCTAAGTGTTATATAAATGTTTTACCTATTGAACACAAGGCCATATATTTTAATTCTTACTGTCTTTCTGTATGTCATTTGAAAGCAATTCAGTATGTTTGAGTAAAAGTAGATGGTCATCATCATGTATTTGAAAAGAAGTGTTTACTCATTTGCTTCTTGCATGAAAAATGTGGTTGTAGTTGTTAGCCAGGCATGGTGGCGCACGCCTTTAATCCGAACACTTGGGAGGCAGAGGCAGGCGGATCTTTGTGAGTTCAAAGCCAGCCTGGTCTACAGAGTGAGTTCCAGGACAGCTGAGGCTACAGGGAGACCCTGTCTTGAAAAGACCGGGGAAAAAAAAAACTACACTTGAGATTTTTAGTTGTTCTGTGTTATCTTCCAGGTCTGATATTCTTTGTTCTGCTTCCTCCATTCTACTTCTGAGGCTTTTTCCTTTTCTTTCTTCTTGATTGACTGAGTGTTCTAATTCCTAAAAAAAAAAGAAAACATTTTAATTGCTTAATGTTTTTTTTTCCTCAAAGCATCGGAAAACAGCTAACACCTATTTTAAATCTAAACATACATAGAAATACTCATGTCTGAAGGCATGTAGATTTATACTGGATAGTTTTTTAAATCTTTACAACCAAATTTTCTTTTCTTTTTTTTTTTTTTTTTTTTTTTTTTTTTTTCCCCGGTCTTTTCAAGACAGGGTCTCCCTGTAGCCTTCAGCTGTCCTGGAACTCACTCTGTAGACCAGGCTGGCTTGAACTCACAAAGATCCGCCTGCCTCTGCCTCCCAAGTGTTCGGATTAAAGGCGTGCGCCACCATGCCTGCGAAAACTACAACCACATTTTTCATGCAAGAAGCAAATGAGTAAACACTTCTTTTCAAATACATGATGATGACCATCTACTTTTACTCAAACATACTGAATTGCTTTCAAATGACATACAGAAAGACAGTAAGAATTAAAATATATGGCCTTGTGGTCAATAGGTAAACATTTATATAACACTTAGAGTTATATTTCCTTTCCCCATAATCATGTTCCTGTTTTTCAAAATACAAAACTTCTCCCGTGCAGTCGATTCTGGGTTTGCATACCTACTAAAAACCACTGTGACATTTCTCAGAGCCTGCAGATAGCTTTTTAGCAGTTTGCTTCATATAAGCTACAGTATGGGCTAGGGGCAATCCTAAAGAAGTCTCCAAAAGGACAAATGGAATTTCCTTGTTAGAGTACAGACTTTTACTAACTGGCAACTGTCTGTGTAGGAAATGGTTTGTAGTTCTGATTCAGATGGAGGGCTTGGAGCTGAAGGAGACAGCTTCTGTGTGTTGACATGTGTGCTTATTCTACACTGCTGTGTTCGTTGTCATCATGCACCATCAGGTGGGGCTTTTCTGTTCTTTCTTTATTTCAGCCTTTGACAGAATAAGAATTCAAACAGAATTTGAAATGAAAATAGTTTATTTATCACATAATGAAGTTAGCTCTCTCTTTTAAGAAGTGAGTTAAATTCCCTAGGTACCTTCTAGGTACATTTAGATACATTCTTGTCTGATTTTCAAACAAAGGAAAAAGCAACAGAAAGAATACAGTCCAAGACAAAAAGAAATATGTGAAGATCATTTCTTATGTTTAAAGAAGCTTTGTTGTTGTTGTTCTTTAAAACCTGAAGTCTTTTAAGATAAAATTCTCCTTACTTCATTTAAAAAATGCTGATTAGATTTCCCTATTATTTGTGTTCTGCCAAGATGATGGATGTTAGTTTTTGGTACTAAAACATGGAGAATGAAATTTTAAATGCAATTAAGTACCACTAATTGGCCATCACAAGCCTATTTAAAGTTTAAATATATTTTCCATTTTGTAGAAAGAAGTTGTTAAGACTTCAAAGACTTTAGTTTAGACTTCTGAATTAATATTAAGTCTAGGCAATAGGTGGAAATGTTAAAAAGTTGAATCATCTCTACTAGGCTGCTCACAGTTAATCATTAAAATATTAACAGAAGAAGATCGAGAGCTCAATAATTATAGATAGTAGCTAAGACCATCTTCAGCTTATTACTTATTTTAAAAAGCAGAAAGTTCACTCATTTTAATATCTTTTCAGTTAATGAATTTTATTTTTGACCCATCTTATGTGCACATCTACCCTTTTGCACTGCACCTGGAGTAGTAGTGATATACACAGGGAAACAATATATATGTTTAAGGAAGGGTGAATCAATTTAGTCTTTCCTTAAAGACATAATTGGCCCAGGGGTTCCAGGGGGTGCTGCATACAGAGCTAGGATGGAAGGCTTGGAAAATTGGTTCAGTTCTCACAAGTATATTTTATTGATCCTTACCACAATCAACTCTTTTTTTATTACAATATCCTTCCACTAGCATCTATATTTTTAGTAATAATACTTTGAAATCTCATGTAAATATAGAACATACCATATAGTACAATTTAGTATGATTCTGACTATTAGCAGGGGGTTATTTATTGAGCTACTAAGTACTTGATTCTATCTAGGTGTGGCACAGAAGCAGGCACTCGTTTCTTCTGTACCTCTTATAAACACCATGGGTTTCATGGTTAAACAGATAATACTCTTCAAGAAACTTTATTTTTAATTACATGTTTNTTTTTTTTTTTTTTTTTTTGGTCTTTTTGAGAACAACTAAAGTCATATCTTTATCCACCCTAATGACTTCAGTGACCAAGAGCACAACTGTACATTTAAAACAACATGAACCAAACAGCACAGAAGAACAGAGAAGCAGGCCGCAGAGTGACAAGAGTCCGGCTCCTTTCATGCCAATGAAGTTTTAGCTGTGAGCATGCTCAGACACATGGGAGGCACCAAACTCACTATATCAGAACTCCTTCTGAGGTGAAGGAGGACACGTCTAAGAACTCAATTGCTGCAGACCTACTGCTCTTTTTCTGATACTGGACATCTCTCAGCTCGGATTGATTGCAATGTGGCTTCTCCTTCATGTCATCGTTCTAATGGAGGTCAAAGGTAAGTCTGCCGCTTTCTCACTGTAAATGAGTATAATTCCCAAAGAACAGAAAATCACTATTTAGTTCTGTGATCTTTAAGATAGACATTGCAGTGCTTGAAAGGTAATCATTCACTGAAATTGTCATTACGACTTGAAGTCACATACAGCCTGGCAATTTCCAGAGGCAACAAGCTTTTCATAGAAACTTATCTTTTTTGTTGTTAAAGCTAAAGATAAAATGTGGTTTTAAAAAAAAAAAACAATGTTGACTATACCAATTATTACAGGGAAATTATTTCGGGGTATTTCTTAAGTGTTGATTAAATTAATAAACTAAAAAAGATCATTTTGTAAAACTCCAACCTGTTGGAATATGCCCCTAAATACATGTAATTGTTAGTAGCTGTATTCCGTAGTTTATCTAAGCTGGGAACTTCAAAGCCACAGACAAATCTGAAAAAACAGTATCTCTCCCTAAAAGTTACTCACGTAAAATAATATTATTAAATATTAAAAATGAACATTGGATAATTTTCCTCTCTGTTTTGAGTTTGGGGAATGTTTATACTGAAGTTCTTGAAATCTTCAAATCAGTGACATTTTGTTGTAAAGCTGACAAAAATTAAACTGTATTAACTTAAAGAAATTAATTTTGTTGTAAGTTTATACCCTTAAAATCTTTCCATCATATTCAAGGTATGTAGGGTTATTATTACTGCAGTTCAAATTGTCTTCAGTTTAATTCATACTTTTTCTTAAAGACTTTTGATAAATCTTTAAGAGTAAATACTAGAATTTTAAATTATCTGAGAAATTCTTTTTAGATTTTTTTAATACTCAGTTTTATTAAATGAGTTCAAAATGAATCAAACATAATGTATAAGAGGATAAAATTGCTGTTTAATAGTATCTAACAGATAAAAGATTTTTAAATATTCAACTTTTATATTGAACTTGAAATTTTAAGAAAACTTTGTCTCAAGTTATAAATAAAAGTCTTACCCCAATATACCTAAAGCAGCTTTATTTTGTGTTTTAATCTCTCATACATGGTAAGCTATTACCTAAAGAGAAATGATGTGTGAATTCATCTTACACGAATACACAGTTAGAGAAAACAAGATATTGATTTCATCTAAGACTTTGTCTCAGAAATTCCTGTTATGTTCATATTTATTTTTCTATTTATACTTATAATTGTCAATTTTGCAGGATTTTTAAAAATCAGCAGTTTAAAAGTAGGGTCTTCAACTCTTTAAGAAGTGCTTGCAGTTCTTCTGCAGCTAACCAAGTTTCTCCGTCCCTGCTTTTACTCATTATAATGAATTTGAGCTGTGTAAACTCTTTTTGATGTAAAAATTTTTCTAAACTAACAGATTATGGTTTACCACATGCAATAGTATTCTTTAAAATGAAAAGAAAAGAAATTTTAAACAGACAATTTGCGTTCTTTTCTAAGTGCCAAATTTCTGTTCTACAGGATGAACCTCATAAATGTTTATTAATTATAATTATCTATAATTGTTATAAAATATTTACTTAATTTTCTGAGAACTTTATTCTCTATGTTTGCATTAATTTTGTTCATTTTATATTTAAAATGATTCATTTTCAAAATTAGACATAGTAATAAATTCTTTGACATCTTAATTTTGCTTATGAAAATTCTAAGTATCTATTTTCTAATTACTAAAGTTTTTATTTTTCACATATAGTTCTAGGCAGTTAAATGGTAAGGCTCTTTGTAACAACTAAACAAAGGTCATTAGTAAATATTGCTTTCTAAATTGTAACTTGTGGTCACTTTGGGGCAGTTAAAACCAAATGAACTTAGAAATATTTATGACCATCTCTCTTGGATCATGATCACTCTGCAATGCTTGGAAATAAATGATAGTTATTGTCTTAATAAATCAGCTGACAGCTACAGATAATGCCTATCATCTACCATTACATGTATTTTATCATTAATTTTTTCACTTGTATCCTTGTCAACCAGCCTCAAACCACCGGTTTTTAATGGATTAATAAGAACACTATTACAAACATAAATCATGCCCTTATATAGGGGATTAAAGTATCAAGTATTGAGGCTCCTACTTGATAGCTTCCAACTACTACTTATTCAATTAATTTGCTAATCTTCAACAAATGTGGTCATTCAAAGCAGTCTTAACCGCTTTTTGCAAGTGAACAGTATTTGAATGCCCCCTAGTGGCCAAGTTACAGGTAGGACTTTAGCGGCTCTTTCCAAATACTTGATCTCATAAGACTTCAGAAAAGGTTTTCCAACTAAATTTTAATTTCACACAATTATATCCATGCTGTGCCTAGCTGTGAAAATCAATTGTATTTCAGACCAATCCTCCTAAAATACTTCCTCACCAGAAATAGAAAAAAAAATTGCCTGTTGGAGGTAAAATGGAGCCCACTGTGAAGGGGGTGGGAAAGATGGGACACTAGGTTTGTCATCTCCAGAGGCACCAGCTACATCATCCTGCAGAAGACACTCGCTCGCCTTACTGTGAATAAATATGACCAGGTGAAGTAAAACACCTCTCCCACGAAGTAGCAAAATCCCCGTCTCTTGAACTCAAGAGACAAATGGAGATCCTGGTTAAAATAATAATTAATAATAATAATAATAATAATAAGCTGGTGTTGAAATTTTTCACATTTTTTAAATCTTAAAAAGTAGTGTCTCAAATAAAATTTAATTCACAAGAAATTATTTGGGATAAGTAGTTTTGCAAAAACAAATACATAGAGGTTTTAGGATAATATAGCTCTCCAAAATGTCACGCTTCACTTATTTAGTAATGTGTAATTTACTCCTCAAGCAGAATGGATGTACTTATTTTATGGGAGAAATACTACTAGAATTAGCGATATAATTTATCTGGAAACAAAAAAGAAAATTTCCTGTATGTTTAATTTACATTGCATCAATTCCCCACTTCTACGCTACCAGGAAGTCATGGGGTTTTGAATAGATAAACAGTAACGATGAGGTTCACCAGGGAAATTGCTCCCAAACCTAAACAAAGTGATTGACTTAGCACTCATGTGATAAACAGCTTTTGAAATTTTTAATATTGTACAGGAGTTGCAATTGAGAAATTATCCATGTTGTGAAGTGAAGGTCCATTAAAATATGTCCAATGATGACTGATAAAACTCTCACTGTCCTTTCTCACTGTGCCCACTTTTGCTGTCAGTCTGACCTGGGCACTTTGCCTCGGCTCCTGGTGATGTCTGCCCCTTCTTTCCTGGACTTTCTGAGGTGGGGGGCTATTTGTTTTAGTTTTAGTGTTTCACTTTCATTTTGACATTACCTTTTTTAAATTTTTCTATTTTAGAATTTCGTATGTGAGTATTGTATTTATATTATCTCCATCCCAGCCTCTCTTCAACATCTCCCACATACCCCCACACTCTCTATTTCTTGTCCTCTTCTTTGATTATTGTTACTTAAGCATGCATACATTTATAAACATGCACATATGTGTGTGTGTAAATATATAATGCACTGACACCATTCAGTTGTGCTGATATGTGTCTGTGTTTAGGGCTGCCTATTTGGGAATTAGATAACCTCTCAAGGAGCTAGTCCCTGGAGAAAACAGATCCTCCCTTGCTCAACATCCATTGATTGCCTGTAGCTCTTCATCTTGAGGTGGGACTCTGTGAAATCATCCCCATCCATCTCGTCTTGTCAGAGGCTTTTGTCATTATATTAGACCACCATGCTATAGAGATTTCAGGACTGTAGTTTCCCTATCATGTCTAGAATGTGTTAACTAGCTTTTTAACTGACATGTAAATATTTGTTTAAGGGGGACCATGAAATGTTTCCATTCATGCAAAGTGCTAATGTTCAAATCAGAATACATAAATATATCCTTTCAAATGTTTGTCATTTCATTACCGTCGAATCAATCACTTTTATCATTTTTTCACTAACATGTATTGACTGTACGTTTGAATATTATAATGTGATACAACACAGGAGTACATCCGGGGCGCACTGATCAAAGCAGGTCCGTGGAGTTGTCCTGCCCTCGGCATTTCTTTATGCTTAGAACACTTGAGCTTCTTCCTTCCACATAGAAAGACAAATTCCATATGCTCTCCTGTGTCGAAACTAATAAAGTCTATTGGAGTACTGAATAAAAAGTGTTAGGGACAGGGAACAGAGGACAAAGGGAGAGTGGATAGAGTGTCCAAAGAGACAGGCGTGCTTCCGCTGTCCAGAATACAGGTCAGAATGGCCTGTTACATTGTGTAAGGAAGCCGCTGCTATTTCCATAGAGCCCATTCTATTCTCCGTGCTCGCCTGCATCGATCCTTCCTGCCCCCTGCTCAGCTGTTCTTCCCACTATGACTACTCTCCCCCTCCCCCGTCTAGCTCTGTCAGTCTTCCTGGTCTCCTTGCCTCTGAAATCTTCCCATTTTCTCATGCCTCTGCTTCCCGGCCCTCTTGTTCTGCGAGCCTGTCGTCCCCAGCTCTGCCGCTGATCTTGCCACATCTGCTGCACACTCACAGCACTCCTGGGTTCTGGTTATTCGCATCTTCCTTTGCATTTCCACATGGAGCTCCATCTATCCTCAGTGTGCTCCTTATTCAAATACCCCTCCCCTCTCATCACTTCCTGTCTTTGCTGAGCTTCCTCTCCAGAGACTTCCTGTAGCCTCTGCCTGTTTTGAGGCCTGCTTCCTTTCTGGTGTTTGTCTCCATCCCTCTCTTGGTCTGATCAGCAGTCACCATTTCTGTGGCTAAGATTGCTGGGACACCTGCCAAACAGACCTCAACTACTGCTGTATCTTAGATCTGAGTACTTCAGTACTGGGAAAGGTCCACAGAGATTTGTCCACAATTCTGAAACCCAAAGAGCTTTGAAAACTGAAAATTTAACCACTTTAGTCTACAAATCCAGACTAAATAGACCAGAGACAATATTAGAGTCTTTCTTTATACACTTGTTGTGAAATTTCATAAATTTATGCTATTGAAAATTATTTCACTTGATTACAAAATTTTGCCTAAGACAGCAAGAAATATTATGTAACTTAAAGCACATGAAAGCACTTTGTAAAATTAGTACATAAATATGTAAATATGTACATATAAATCTTTATATATACCTTTAATTTTTAACACATCTTTCTAAAGGGTTTCTGCTAAGGCAATACAGATCTATACTAGCATCATCCTCTTCAGGATCCGATTGTCCCCGGGCCACACCGTGCTTACCAGGAGCAGAGAGGTTCAGTTTGAATAGAATGTGTTTAATGATTCTAGTTTATTTTTATTCAGTCTCTAGGTTTTTTATTTCAGCAACTTTTATTTTCATTCAAACAATTCCAATTATGTTTACAGCAGTCTGTTCTTGTTTTATAAGCTTCCATTTTTATTTCATGATGTTCTTTCATGAAATGGTCATTGAGAATTTTAAGTATATGTAATATTTTTGTCTTTTTGAGACAGAGTCTCCTTCTAGTCACCAGCTGGCCTGGAGCTCCCTATGTAGACCAGGCTGGCCTTGAACTCACAGAGATCTTCCTGCCTCTGCCTCCCAAGTGCTGGGATTAAGGACATGCGCCACCACTCCCAGCCAAGTATATGTATTGTTTTAAAGCTGTATTATCCCTTATTTCTCCGAATATGATTTCTACCATTGTTTGGCCCTGGACATGTTTGTGAAGTTGGAGAAATTCTCTTTCTTCATTTGGTTTTCTCACAGGTGCTTCCACATAGCCAGTCTGAACCGTAGCTCATGGTAATACTGCAGGCATTTTGTCTATGGGTGCTCCAGCCCTAAGCCCATGCCTTATTTGTAGAGATTCCACACTGCTTCCTGCTGGGTTTGAGGGAATAATTTTAATGAAACCACAGCTCAGGGTGGGCAGGCAGAGCTGTTCTAACTGGTCCACTGCAAGGACTCAATTCCAGCATATCACTTTGAGGGTCTCAACCTATGCTGGCCCAGTGCAGCCTTCTCAAGCTATCACTGAACCTAGCTCTGATTACTTCTCCAGTACCAGCTCCCTGCAGATCAAGTGGGTTAGCTCCCCTTAAAACAGCAGTTGTTTTTTCTCTCTCTTTTCAAGTTCTACTGAGACTTTTATTCCCCCCATGACATAAGGGTTAAAATACAATTGCAGCCTTCTCCATTTCTTTGGAAAAGGATTCAGTATGGAAGCATATGTGGGTTTTGTTCTCCATGGAGTGGGAGTCAGAAAAGAAGGTAGCTTTGAATGCTAAGTTTGTGTCCTGTCAAAAAAAAGGTGGGGCTGAAACAAAAGAGGCAGCACTGTAACAAGGATGCTAATGTTAGGATCAACTGACCAATGTCAAGACATAGTCCTGACCCTTCCATTTGACTTTCAGCATCCAAAGACACGGGAATCATCACTGAGGTTCTGAGAACCACTTGTGATAAGATTAAAGTAATAACCCTAAAGACACCAGACCCTGAAGATGCAATAGACAGGTCAGGACCTGAGATGCTGCTCGTTTAAGAAGCACTGCAGGGGGTTGGGTTGCACTTATCCCACAGATCATCCTCCTGATGGGATAGTTAGCATGTCAAAATGTGTCACTTTTTTCTATAAAAAGATCTCAGTTCTCATAATACTCTCTGCATATAACGGGATGGCTGATTGGATCCACCTGGATTATTTAGCACATTAATTCTACTTGAAAAGCTTTTCATCTTTTAATTTGGAGATTATAAGAATGAATTAAATATTTGTCAAAGAAATTGCTAACCCTACATTATCTAATAATCAATATACAGCTTATTATGGGTAGCATAATTCAAAGTTTTGAATATTCAGGTTTACCTAGATGACTGTTTTGATGCTAATTACCACTTCATCCTTTAGAAGAAATTAATAGCATCATAACAAATGGCCTGAGAAGAGGGTTTTCTGTTCAGAGCAAGGTGCTCTGGGTCAGTCATCATCTGTCAAGCCTTAACTATGTTTTGCTTGATTGTGGCTTATTGGAGGATATTGGATTGGTCATTGGTTGTATTTCTGTCTCTTATTTGGGGGTGGGGGTAGGAACTGGGGATGCAGCCCAGTCATACACTGCGCTACATCCCCAGCCTGTTTCTTTTATCCACAGTATGTCTGAGACATTCTAGCTCTATCACATAGGCTAAAAATAGTATAGCTATTGCTTTAGACATTTCTACTCTTAACTACCTTTTATATAAATGAATGATCTATTTCAAATTGTAGAAGATGCAAGTTCTCTTACATTCTGCCTTAGAGGGAGGGTCCCTGCACAAATATTTCTAAAGAGTTGCAACTTCTCAGGGTGAAACAGAGTTTTTGTGTAAATGTCCTTATAGAAAAGAAATAGATAATAATTGGTGCTGAGTGTACTGAAAGCCTGTGATTCCATATTGAAGCCACTTCCTTTAAGGCCATTTTCTCTTTCCCACTTTAATAAGCTGCTCTTACTGTAATAACTAAAGCTAAAATTATCTACTGAAAAAAGCAAGGTGCCCTCCCTAAGAGCACAGACTTTCACAAATGCTAGGTTGCGTTTGTCCTTGTATGTGTGAATTTATACATTTTGCAAAGGGTAGCAAATGAAGAAATTACCTGAAATAAGACTTAATTCCCAGATCAGAGCCATCCCGTTATATGCAGAGAGTATTATGAGAACTGAGATCTTTTTATAGAAAAAAGTGACACATTTTGACATGCTAACTATCCCATCAGGAGGATGATCTGTGGGATAAGTGCAACCCAACCCCCTGCAGTGCTTCTTAAACGAGCAGCATCTCAGGTCCTGACCTGTCTATTGCATCTTCAGGGTCTGGTGTCTTTAGGGTTATTACTTTAATCTTATCACAAGTGGTTCTCAGAACCTCAGTGATGATTCCCGTGTCTTTGGATGCTGAAAGTCAAATGGAAGGGTCAGGACTATGTCTTGACATTGGTCAGTTGATCCTAACATTAGCATCCTTGTTACAGTGCTGCCTCTTTTGTTTCAGCCCCACCTTTTTTTTAATCACAGTTTAGTTTAATCTAAATATAACTGTCTGAAAAATTAGGAGAGGTTTAGCCTCCTCTTCATAGTGGATGACCTTAAGCAGAAAAACAAACGACATACGTTATCCCTCATTTGGGGATCCTAGCTCCAAATCCTTATATGGAAGTCAAAGCGGATAATTGGTCAGTAAAGATAATACCACATTGACTGATATTGCTATAGATATAGCTTGAAGTGTGTGTCTCTATTTTCCTCAGTCCTGAGATTTTTGAGAAAGAATAAATCTCTTTTTTAAGTACATTAAAACATACATCTAGTGAGTTCCAGGACAGCTGGAGCTCCAGGAAGACCCTGTCTCAAAAAGACCAGAAAAAAAAAAAAAAAAAAAAAAAAAAAAAAAAAAAAAAAAAAAAAAAAAAAAAAAAAAAAAAAAAAAAAAAAAAAAAAAAAAAAAAAAAAAAAAAAAAAAAAAAAAAAAAAAAACAAAAAAAAAAAAAAAAAAAAAAAAAAAAAAAAAACATAGTTCAAGTTGCTATGTAATTTAGGAATGTAAAGTTATATTTCTTTTTACCTACATGCAATGCAAGTTTATGGTTAAACTGTGAATCCCTAAATGTGTTTTGGAATTAACCTATAGTTTATTTTCAGACTTTGTAAATTTGGTATATGTATGGAGTGGTGCTTTGGTGTATGATTTTGTAGTAGGGTGAATATAAATGCCATGTTGCATGCATTTCAAAAGCCTCAAAGAAAGAACTGTCAAAGTTTTAACCACAAAGAAATTATACATATTTAATGACATAGACATGTTTGGCAGATTAAAGCTTTAAACAGTGTATATACATGCATGTCATGTGACCCTTGTAATATATACAACTTTGTATATGTCAGCCAAAATAAATTTAATTTTGAAAATCATCATTAAAAAATGAAGCATTGGGATAAGCTAAATGGGAAAAGGAATTAACTTGGTCATTCTCTTACATACACACACTGCTCAGATTTTTATAGAGTATTTTGAATACAGATATCAGTTTGGGGAAGCAAGGTCTTTAAAATATGAGCATAAAGTTTCTAATCTGCACCAATCCCACACAGGCATCGTGTGAAACACATCCATGCCCAAGTTTGGTCTATCTTCCTTGCATGGGTCATCACTGAAGGACCTGGTTCTCCCCACTCCCATGTACAGAGACTCAGTTATTTGTTGCTCACTGAAAATTTTATGTTTAAGTGACTATTTTTGAGGCATATCGTACATGCTAGAAAAGAACTTTCTTAGCCACTGGAGCAGTCAAATTTAATAATTAATTTCTTTCCACTAGACAAGGCACAGTATACTATGTGGAAACTAAAATTAAATAGAATGCAGTGCCTTAAATATCACAATAGAAGTATATGCATGATTGTTAAATATCACAATAGAAGTATATTAATAATATGGAGTAGTCTTGGAAGGGTAAGGAAGCTTTTCTTAGAAATGACTTCAGAAGTGAATGTCAAACAAAGAAGTGGGAAAGGACAAAAATTCCATTTTAATGCAATAAATGTGCATATTAAAATCTCAGTATTGGGGATGGAGAGATAGTTCAGTGGTTAAGAGCACTGATTGTTCTTGCAAAGGACAGGGCTTCGAATACTGACACCCATATGGCGGTAACTCCAATTCCAGGGGATCCAACATCCTCTTCTGATCTCCATGGCCATTGTATGACACAGGTGCAGGCAATAATATACTCAGACACATAAAATAATAAATAAAATATTTTAAAATAAAAAAACAAAATCTCAGAATCTTACTACTATAAAAGTCAGACTACCAGGAATGTTTTCCTGACTGAAGACAAAAAAACCATAGAAAGAAAAGGAGAGGCTGGTCAGTGGGTTTGCTGAAATCACTTTGGACGCTTTTTTTAATTTTTTTTATTTAATTTTATTTATTTCTGTATGTGTATGAATGTACTGTCTGCATGCAGGTTTGTGCACCCGTGTCGTGCAATGCTTCGGAGGTCAGAAGAGGGTGTCGGATTCCCCTGGAACTGGAGTTCTCCTGGAATTGGTGTTTCAGACTGTTTTCAGCCACCATGTGGGTGCTGGGGATCGAACCCTGGTCCTCTGTAAGAGCAGTCAGTGCTCTTAACCGCTAGACTATCTCTCCAGCCCTCTTTGGACGCTTTTAATGGCTCATTTTCAAGACTATATGGCTGTCATTGAGAGATGTGCCATTATTTTTTATTCATCGTCTCTTTCAAATACATTTGAATTGTTTCCAGTTTGGGACTGTGGTGAGTAATGCTTACGCATAGAATAATGAACACATGTGCATGCATTCCTGTAGACATTCACTTGGAAGAAAGGCCATTAACTCATGCAGTTGGCAAAGCTTTGAGTTCAGTAAATGCTGACAAGGGCTTTTTCAAAGCAAATGTTCTGACTGGTACTCCCAGAAGTATATCAGAGCTTCATATCCTCATAAAATTATGTATCATTGTTTTAATATATATACTCATAGTGTACAGAGCTTCATATCCTCATGAAATTATGTATCATTGTTTTAAAAAATATATACTCGGGGCTGGAGAGATCGCCTAGTGGTTAACAGCACAGACTGCTCTTGCAGAGGACCCGGGTTCGATCCCCAGCACCCACATGGCGGCTGAGAACCATCTTTAACTCCAGTTCCAGGGGAATCCGACGCCCTCTTCTGACCTCCACAGCATTGCATGACACAGGTGCACACACCTGCATGCAGACAGTACATTCATACACATTTAAATAAATAAATACTCATAGCAATAATTAATGATTAATGATAATGATTAATGATTAATGATAATATGTTATCTTATTATAGTTTAAATTGCATTTCTCTGGTTGCAGATTAGATTTTTAAAATTCTTTTTGTTGTCTGAGAATCTCATGTGTGATATGTGTTTTGTTCAAATAGTCCCCCACCCTTTCTAATTCCTCCCTCATCTCTGCATGACTCTTCCCTTTCAACTTATGTACTTGATTTTAAAATCCTCTGATTCCACTTAGTGCTGAGTATATGTTCATCTTCTGGAGCATGTGTGGCCTCTCCGAGATCAGATCCCCAAAGAAAACAACTCGCCCTCCCCTTTCAGCCATCAATATCTCCTCAGCTAAGGGTGGGACTTCATTAACCCCTCCCCCTCCATACTGGAATTTTGGTTGACTTGATTTTGAGCAAATCACAGCCACTGTGTGTTCATGTGTGCAATGGTCTGTCATGCCTGGCAAATACTGTTCGATGACACATGTCCACTACTTCTTGCTCTTATAATCTTTCAGCCCCATCTTCTACAATGACCTCTGAGCCTTTGGAGGAAGAAGTATGATATCTCTGTCCCTTTTAGAGATAAGAATTTACAGTCATAGGCCACTGTATTAATCACTATCTATTGAAAAAATAACTTCTCTGATGAAGCTTGAAATCTAAGAGTAGAAGGTAAGAAATTGGGAGCAGCTTATTACTTAGGGGCATTTAGCAGAATAATAGTATTAGGAGACTGACAAAAGACTCAAGCTGCCTAAGACATGTAGGAGACTATATGTCTTAGGCAGACATATAGTCTCCTACATGTCTTAGGCAGCCTGAGTTTTTGTCACACTTAACACTACCAGGCATGAGCTCCATCTTGTGGAGCCAGCCTCAAACTCATGGGGTTTTGTTTTGTTTTGTTTTGTTTTTGTTTGTTTATTTTAATTTTGTGACCCACTCATTTTTAAGTTAATTTTTATTGAGTGCATTTCATACATTTCATGTTTTTTAGATTTTTTTATTTTATTTATTTTTCTATGTGTATGAATGTACTGTCTGCATGTAGGTTTGTGCACCCGTGTCATGCAATGCCGCAGAGGTCAGAAGAGAGTGTCATATTCCCCTGGAACTGGAGTTAAAGATGGTTCTCAGCCGCCATGTGGGTACTGGGGATCGAACCCGGGTCCTCTAAAAGAGCAGTCGGTGCTCTTAACTGCTAGGCCATCTCTCCAGCCCCATACAACATTTCTTAATCAACTTTGGACTCATTCCCCCATCCATGTCCACCCCTCGTGCTCCCTGCCCCCCTCCCCCACCAGAGCTCATGGATTCTGTCATACATGTTAAGTCCTGTCTTGCATCTTTTTCTCAGTCTTTTATAACATTTTTGATGCACAAGTTTACTGTTTTGGTCAGTTCTTTGAATAGATTTCTCTCTCTCTCTCTCTCTTTTTGGTCTCTTTAATTTTATTCCAAAATTTGCATATATACACTCCACACATAAATCAAAATTACAAAATCTGAAAATAAACTATAGGTTAATTCCAAAACACATTTAGAGATTCACATTTTAACAGTAAAGTTGCATGCAGGTAAATAGAAGTACTTTACATTCTTTTTTTTTTAGAATATGAATATATATCTTCCACCCATATATAGTAATTACAATATGTGAGCACAAGTGGTAGGTCAATTCTAGAGCCCATTAAGAGATTCATATTATAATAGCACAGTTGCTTTCAGATACAATGAACTACACTAATAAAGCTGCTCATTTTGCCTGCCAACTGGGGATTTGGTGTTAGCATCCACAAATGAGGGAAACCATTTGCCTTTTTTTTTCCTGGGACTATGTTACTTCACTTAGCATAATGGCTTCGAGTTCCATCCATTTATCTGCAAAGTTCATGATGTCATCTGTCTTTACTGCTGCATAGAACGCCATTGTGTAGATGTACCACATTTTTGTTATCCAGTCATCCATTGAGGGGCATTTGGGTTGGTTCCAGGTCTTTACTATTGTGAAGAGAGCTGCAATAAACATAGCTGTGCATGTATCTTTGCAATAGGATACATCTTGTGGGCATATACCCAGGAGTGGTATGGCTGTGACCCACTCATTTTAAGCCAAGCCATTCATGTGTTCATGCATTTATAACTATCCATTAGAGCATGGTGGGCTCATGTTAGATTCATAACTGAAAACAATGACCGTCCTCCACACACACACACACACATACACACACACACACACACACACACACACACACACACACACACGCACACACACCAGAATCTATCCATAGTCAGTAGTTCCTGGAAGTAGTGAGGAACCACGAGAGCTCCTCAATACATAACTGACTGGTCCTGTCTCATGCAGTCCCAGCTCAGGCAACGATAGCTGCTATGAGATCATGTTTGCAGTGTCCATGCCAACCCTGAAGATGGCATTCTGCAGCTTTCTCCCTGTCTTCTGGTTCTGACATTCCATCTGCTCCCTCTTCTGCCATGTTCCCTGAACCTTACAGGGAATTGTATAAATATACAGTTTAGGGCTGAGCACTCAAATGTCATTTATTCTCTGTATTCTGAGTAAGCCATGTATTGTTACTGAAGTCTGTGCATTCACAGCCATTGCACTACATGAAGAAGCTTCTCTGATTAAGGCTGAGGGTAGCATTTGTCTGTCTGGGAACAGGGCTTGCCCTTCATTTTTCTTAATGATAACTTTTTTTCTTTTTAATGAAAGTCATTTATTTACTTACTTACTTACTTACTTACTTACTTACTTACTTACTTACTTACTTACTTGTTCTTTTGTGATACGGTCTTTCTGTAGCCCCGGCTGACCTGGAGCTCACTGTATAGACCAGGCTGACCTCATCTCACAGAGATCTGCCTGCCTCTGCCTCTGTTGGAATTAAAGGTGTGTGCCACTGTGCCCAGCTTTAAAGTTCTTCATTTAATATAACCTAACTTGGTCTTTTTCTTCATGATTAGGGCTTGTGTCTGGCTTTTATCTGGTTTTTTTGTTGGTTGCTTGGTTCCTTCTGCCCTTTTCCTTTGGTGCTTTCCTTAATATTTTTAGACCAAAGTCATAAAAAATTAATAATATCTTCCAGAAACTATGACTTTACTTTTCAATTTTTATTTATTAGTTTAATTTTATGTGTATGAATGTTTTGCTTACATGTAAATGCACCCATGTCATGCAGTGCCCGTGGAGATCAGAAGAGGATATCATATTCCCCTGGAACTAGAGTTATGAACAATTTTTAGCTTCCATGTGTGTGCTGGGAATTGAACCCAGATACTCTGCAAGAGCAGCCAGTGCTCCTAATGGCTGAGCCATCTCTCCAGCACCACTTTTCATGTTTTGATCTATGGTCCACCTAGACTTGACTACCACCTCCTCTCTTTCATGCAGCATCACTGGCAAAAGCCAAATGTTTCTGTATGTGCCCATCTTTTTCCAAACTTTCTATTATATTCTCTTGGTCTGTTTTTCTGTCTTTGCACCATTATTGCACTGCCTGCATTATGGAACCATTCTAATAAGTCTTGCTATACAGATAACAAATTCTCTTGCCTTGTTCTGCTTCTCCCAGAATGACCTGGCACTTTGTGTCCCTTGCTTTATTTTTACTATTAACCTGTGCATTCCAGCATACATATATGCATGACTTAAATGTTTTAATGAAATTCTTTTGACTATGGAGATCAATTTGAGGAAACAATATTTTAAAAATATTACCCACCCTTTATTTGCATCATTAATTTTTCTCAATAATATGTATATATACTTTACATAAATACCTTGTACATATTCTAGGCTTATCCCTAAAAATATGGTGTTGTTGATGCTATTGTAAAAGGTATTCTTAGCCGGGCATGGTGGTGATGCCTTTAATCCTAGCACTTGGGAGGCAGAGGCAGAACTCTGTGAGTTCAAGGCCAGCCTGGTCTACAGAGTGAGTTCCAGGACAGCTGGGACAAAAGAGAGAACCTGTCTCAAAAAAAACAAAAAAAAAAGGTATTCTTAAATCACTTCACCTCATAATTGTTTGTTGCTTATATATAATTTGCTTCGTAGACTAGTCAGCAGAATCTTACATCATTTATTAATAACATTATTCTGGCTGTTTCATGTTTACAGTTATCATTCATAAATAGTGCCATTGTATCCCTCCTCTTCTGATATTTATAACACTGCTATGTTCTCCTTGCTTAATTCCATTGGCTAAGTCTTCCAAGGGCAATATTGATACAGTAGCACTGAACATGACTGTCCTGCTCTATCTCAAATGGAAAGTCTTCAGAAAGACATCCTTCATTAAGCTGTATGGCTCTGCAGAATTAAAGCAAGTGAATTGCCTTCTGCTTTCAGGTTGCATAGCTACTTTTTAAACATTTTATTTATTATTTATGTGAATGAGTGTATTGCCTGCATGTATGAAAGTGCACCCATGTTGTGCAATGCCCACAGGGGTCAGAATTCCCTAGAAGTGGAGTTACAGGCAGTTGTTAGCCACCATGTGGATGCTGAGAATGGAACCCAGGCCCTCTGCAAGAGCAGCCAGTGCTCCTAACCACTGAGCCATCTCTCCAGCCCCAGCATAGCTATTTTTTAATGTTAGGACAGAAGTTCCACCCCTGGAGCCCCTCTTGTAAGCAAAGTCACAGCCAAGTGACAAATGTGGAGAAGATAAATATGAGTTATAGCAAAAGGGCCAACCATCCCAAAGAATTCCAGTCACATTGCCAGATCCTGCTTTCTCACACTCAGTTCCAAACACTGTGTTCCAAACTTCTGCTGTCAGGAACGGAAGTTCCACCAGTCCCTAAGCATAAACATTAGCTTTCTGTCCAATGTATTTCTTTGAAAGGATTAACTTTTCTTCTGTTGATAGAGTCTCTCTAATGTTTTGTAATAAAATACTATTTTTCCAACAAACCAATATGAAAATATGAGGTAACTGAGCATTTAAAAGCATCTTTTTTAAAAACCAAAATGCAAGGCTGGAGAGATGGCTCAGCAATCAAAAGCACTGACCACTCTTGCAGAGAACCCAGGTTCGATTCCCAGCACCCACATGGTGGCTAAGAACCTTCTTTAAGCCAGGCGTGGTAGCCCACACCTTTAATCCCAGTACATAGGAGGCAGAGGCAGGCAGATCTCTGTGAGTTCAAGGCCAGCCTGGTCTACATAGTGAGGTCCTGGTCAGTTGGGACTAAAGGGAGACCCTGTCTCAAAAAAGAGCCCCCCCACCCAAAAAAAATGCTCACTCAAAGGAATGCAAAAATCTAGGAAGGGGCTGGAGAGATAGCTCAGCAGTTAAGAGTACAGGCTGGTCTTGCAGAGGACCCAGGTCTGGTTCCCAGCACTTGCCTGGCAACTAGAAACCCTCTCTACTTCCAGTTCCAGGAGATCTAATGCTTTATTCTGGCCTTGACAGGCATTGCATGCATGTAGAACACATATACATGCAGCCAAAACATTCCTACACGTAAAATAAAAATAAATACAAATGTGGAAACTCCTAACCTAATCCACATCAGTAACATTTAGGATATTGACACCCTGCTCCCATTTTTTTTTTAATTTAAAAAAGAACAGGTGAAATAAGACAGCACAGGGAGAATCTGGAAGAGGGCAAGGCAGTGAGAGACCACGAAACTGAGGTGGAAAGTGTGCAAACTGGGAAGGTGGTAGGACTTGCCAGATGCTCCAGGGAACTAGTATAACTAGTATAGCACTGCTTTGCTCTCCTTGACTAATTCCATTGGCTTATAGGGCAATATTGAACTGATACTGAACATCACTGTCCTGCTCCATCTCAAATGGAAAAATCTTCAGAAAGGCATCCTTCATTAAGCCATGTGGCTCTGCAGAATTAAAGCTAGTAAATTGCCTTCTGCTTTCAGTTTGCATAGCCTTATTTTTATTTTTATTTTTATTATTATTATTTTTTTTTTTTTTTGATCTTTACCTGTCCTGGAACCCGCTCTGTAGAGTAGGCTGGCCTTGAATTCACAGAGATCCGCCTGCCTCTCCCTCCTGAGTGCTGGGATTAAAGGCATGCATCGCCATGCCTGGCTTGCATAGCTATTTTTTAAACAAAAGTCATCACTGGTCTTGAGAGTTCCAGGGGAACAGCAAGGCCAAGGCTAGAAGCTGTGAATTAAAAGATGGAAGGTAGGAAGGTAGGAAGGTAGCAGAGACGATGGCTTGCAGGATTCCGCTGAGAAATGTAATTGTGCAGGGGAAAAGAATGTGTCACAGTTCCACAGGAAGTGGGTAGAATGGGCTTGGGGCTCATTTATTTGTTTTGAAAATAAGTCTTCTTGGTTGGTTTGTGATGCTACAAATTGAACCTAGATCTCATGTGCTAGACAAGCACGCTACCTCCAAGCTACCTCCAGCCTCAGAGACCTAACTGAAGGAGAATAATACAGTGGGAAAAGGAATCCAATGACAATCTCCAGTCATAGGCTGGGAGATGTAGCTTGACTCTCAGCAGGGGTCCCAGAACTCTTCCTGGCCCCTCCTTCCATGTAGTGGGAGGGTGTGAACAGTTAACAAGCACAGCTGCCTTGAGTTTAGGCAAGCAGGAGCAGCTGAGCTCGGGAAGATCGTATCTGTCTGTTAGAGAACAGCCCTGTACAACACTCAGCTCACCGTTCTCAGGCAGCTTTCAGAAAAAAGGTAGGCTCTCAAATCATCTGAACTAGATGCATATTTAAACACTAAAATACATGATCGTGCAGTATTGTAATATCAGCACTAAGGAAGCTACAGCAGGATTGTGAGTTCGTGGCCACTCTGGGCTCAAAGGCTGGCTTTTAGAGGCACTCGGATTCTTCCCAGCTTCCAGTAGATGGACTGACCAAGTGTGAACTGTCCAGAGAAGTACTGCATCTCACTAGACATCCCTACACCAGAGCTCTTAGAGGAGACAGATATCTAGTGCCTGTCTTACTGATTAGCAACTGAATGTGGCACATTGTAGGTGCCTAGCTAATATTTCCTGGGTGTTAAATGAGCATTTTCTAGGCACTCAAATTAGTTAATTCTTTAAAGTATATGACTGAGACTTGATCTGCCATTTCTACAGGTTTTCTGGAACTCTACTACTTTCCTCAGTGGTGATGTCACCTGAACTGAGTTCAGAATTACTGTAAGGATTACATATTAGGAAAGAGCCTTCTTAGCCAGTCATTCTGTGTTCCCCCAGAGTCATAGACCATTGTCTCCGGTAGCACGGGGAGAGAGCACAGGGCTGAGAGGACACAGGTTTCCTTTGGTTTTGGCAGGACTGCTCTTGGCTAAGAATCAAAACAGAGGGACTTGTGTGTCTCCAGTGATTCTTACAGTACAAACCTAAAGGATTATTCTCACCCATCACTCCCTGGTAGCCCAGGAAAAGTACTGACAGGCACCAAAAAGCACCCTCAGGCATCAGTCCAGCTGGCTCGTAAAGGCAGCCCCAGTCATTTTGCCAGAGCACTGACTGAAGAGAGGATGGACCATGACAGCAGTTTCCTTTCACAAGCCCAGACCTCCCCTCTGCTGTGACTTTGGCTGGGGATCCCAGGGAAATGGCTACTGAAGTTACTTTGATGCGGAGCCTCTGCTTTTATAATCCCCAAGTTTCAATAAAGCTTCCTCTCCACTTCCACACACAGCCGGAGCCTTAGACGGCACCTTATGCCTCCCACAGCGGCCAGTGGTTCTTCAGGAGGTGCCAAACGCAGCAGGGATTCTTAATTATTATTTAAATTTCATAACGACAGAGCAGAATCACAAATAGGATACATGGAACACTTAATATTTTCTCATCAAAATTAAACACAAGTGTGAAAGTTTGGAAAGGTCAAATTTTGAAAGGGGCTTTTTTTTCTTTTTCCACTACAATAAGAATTTATTTTTTATACTTTATTAATTTTATTTTATGTGTATGGTGTACTGCCTGTATGTATTTAAGTGCACCCTTGTCATGCAATGTCCATAAAGGTCAGAAGAGAGCATTGGATCCTCTGGAACTAGAGTTACAAATGGTTGTTAGCCGCCACGTGGTTTCTGGGAACCAAACCAGGGTCTTCTGCAAGAGCAGCCAGTGCTCTTAACTCCTGAGCCAATTTTCTAGCCCCAGGAATTTATTTAATTTTTAAATTACTGAGCATCAAGTAGTATCAGACATAAAGTAGACAACAGGGATTTAGGAGTCAGAAAGTGAAGAGCAAGGAATAGATTTCAGTCGTTACTTTCTTTCCGTATCAAGTTTATGCTTGATCTGTCTTCAGAAAGACGGCATTTTAGGGTGGGAAATGGAGAATTTCAAGAGATGGAAATGGCCATTGGGTTCTTTGTAGTTGGCCTTTCTTTGCTTCGTTGGCCCATCCTGCTAGATGAAGCTCACTTTTTTAAATACTCAAATGTAGCTTTATTAAAGAAAATTGTGAATGTTATATATTATTCTAATCAAACAAAAAATCAGTATTGGTACTGGCAATGTTTTTCGAGAATTGTATTTTTTTATTTTTTATTTTTATTGTTATTAAACTTTTTCCATAAATCATACATCATTTCTCATCAAATCTAGAGTCATTTCCCTTTCCATGCCCTCTGCACCCCACCCAAGTCTCTGCACTCTGCCATACATGTCCTGCATCTTTTTCTGAGTCTTTCCAGAGTTTTGTTTTCTGGTCCTTTTCTTGTTGTTCTCTCCAGCTTGTATTGCTTCAGTAAATATACATAGTTTTATACACACACACACACACATATATATATATATATATATATATATATATATATATATATATATATATATACATATCACTTGAATTGGAAGACTTTTTTCCTAAAAGATGTCATGTTTGCCTTAAGGAAGTACTCAAAGGTTCCTCCTTGGCAAGCCCAAACAACCATCAATCCTGCACTTGTGTTCCACATTGGGGTCTTTCCTTCCCATGGTCCCCCAAATGAAGTCCAGTAAGCATGTGTCCTGTCTTGATCCCCCTGCACTGGCCTCCATGATACAGCCTGGGTAGTCCAACAATGGCAGTCTATATTCTGACGAGGCTGAAATCCCCTTAGCTGCTTAGTCCACAAACTGGGTATCTCAGTAGTCCCCATCAGGCATTGAAGGTTTGGAGGATTCTTGGAGAGACATGAGTCTTCAGTCCATATTGGAAGGTTAAAAAGCTGTGTCTCATGTCTTTGAGGAGTGCCAAAAGCAGTGGCAGCCACAGAGTACAAGCACTTGCCAGTAAGAATTGAAGACAGGCCAAACAACAGTACTCTCTCTTTATTCTTTTTGTCTTTTTTACTAAGATCTCAAGTTCTATGTCTGCAGTACAGTTTCTCTAGTCTTACTGATTATTTGTATCTAGCTGTACTTTCCTTTTGGATGCTTAAGGCCCACAGTTAGCCCAGATTAACCAAGGTTTTTGTTTTCTCAAGATCGGTTGAGGATCTGGTCCTCAGGGGTCTCTCGGGGGTTTTTGGGGGGAGGGGGTGGGAGCCCCTTGCCCCCTTCAGCTTTTCATTTACCAGTTCCATCTACTTGAGGACAAAATCAGGTCTTGCTAGACCAGGCTTCCTTTTCTGAAGCATGAGCAGACTTTCCTCTTTATAGACTGGACACTGGCTGAAGTCCCATTAGTGGATCTCCAAGACCTCCCTGAATAGGAAGACTGGTGGCCCACATATGCAGGACATTTCAAGAGATGACCCCATGCATAATCCCCTAAGACTTGGTTGACCTCTAAGGGTAAGGAACAAAGTTATCCCTTAGGTCCCTCGGCCAAATTGGTATGGATGTTAAGTATGGTCGTTAAGCACCAAGAAAGTCTAAGTTGCACCAGCCTGTTACATTGCACCTATATTAAAATTGTATCCTTTGGAAACAAACTATATGTTATTTCCCTATCATATTTCTTGATTCCCATCTTTCCATTTTAATCCCGTATTACTCTAAAAGATGCACACATACCCTCCATCATATACCAAAAAATCCAAGGTGTGAAAATAAATGTTAGGTCAACTCTAGAACCTGTTTAGGGATTCATAATACAAGAGCACAGTTGTCTTTAGATCATGAGGAATATAACATTAGCACTGCTCAGTTTGTCTTACAACTAGGTACTTAGTGCTAGCATCCACAGGTGAGGGATACCATTCGTCTTTTGTTTTTCTGGGACTGTGTTACTTCACTCAGCATGATGTCCTCTAGCTCCAGCCATTAACCTGAAAATTTCATGGTGTCATCTTTCTTTACCACTGCATAGAACTCCATTGTGTAGATGTACCACATTTTCTCTATCCACTCATCGGTTGAGGGGCACTTGGGTTGGTTCCAGTTCTTTGCTATTGTGAAGAGGAAGCTCACCTTTTTCTAGGAAGGAGAAAACATCTCAGTCATCTTGTCAGTGCTATTAAGGGCCCATCTCCTAGGCCTCTATGGGAGTCTATATCTGAGAGACTGTGACTTGGTTGTGTCTGTCCCTCAAAGGGCTCACAGTTCTCTTCATGGTGAACTCAGAAGGAAATAAGATATTCCACCTTCACGGAAGCTTACTGGCTCTGCTTTCCATTTCAAAACTTTCTTCAATTAAATGTTAAAGCATCCTTCCTAAACATTCAGAAGATATTATTACCAGATTGTAAGGACATTTCCATTGCTTATGTAGCATTTACAATCCTCCTTCAACTTTTGGAAGAGATTGGAGGCTGCCTAAAATAAAAGTCATATGTATCTTCTGACTCTTAAAATAGAGAAACATGAAAAAGCAAGGAAGGCTTTCATTATGGGGTTTTTCATTTTTTTCATGGAAGTCCTATAAAAATTACTAAATATTCTAAAGTGCATCCCACTCCCATGTTACATAGAGCTTCCTTCTAAAACATTCGTTTTTTTTTTTTTTTTGTCTTTTTAAGACAGGGTTTCCCTGTAGCCCCAGCTGTCCTGGAACTCACTCTGTAGACCAGGCTGGCCTTGAACTCACAAAGATCTGCTGCCTCTGCCTCCCAAGTGCTAATATTAAAGGCATGCACCACCATGCCCATCTTTTTTGTCTTTTTGAGACAGGGTCTCCCTGTAGTTCCAGCTGTCCTGAAACTCACTATAAAGACCAGGCTGGACTTGAACTCACAAAGATCCACCTGCCTCTGCCTCCCGAGTGCTAGGATTAAAGGCACATGCCACCATGCCTGGCCCTAAAACATTCTTGTACTGTGTATTGAGATTGCCTATGTGCCTGGGTCTGTCATTCTCAGCCCCTAATATGTACACAGTGAGCAAATCCCCTGGCCTTAACTATAAGGAAACTGAGGTTTAAAGAAGTGAAGTGGCCTTGAGATCATACAGCTCTTAAGGGACAAAGAGCATTCTATTTTTTATTTATTTATTTATTATTTATTTATTTATTTTATTTATTTATTTTTATAATCCTAGACCTGTGTGTCCCCCCATTCCCCACCCCACCAGAGCTCATTGCATTCTGCCAAAAACATGGCTTTTCATCTCTTCTCAGTCTTTCTCTATATTCTCCATGTGGAAGTTGACCGTTTTGAGCAGAAGTTCACTGTGTTTCACGTCAGTTCTTTGATGCAGTCTTTCTGTTGTTGTTGTTGTTGTTGTTGTTGTTGTTCGAATATGCATCACTCCAGCTGCTTTGGACAAAAGCTCAAGGGGCCGTGCACAAGGGAAATATCTTACAACTAGGTAATTGGCACTAGCATCCACAGATGGGGATATCATTTTTGTTTGTTTTTCTGGGACTGTGTACTTCACTCAGCATGATGTCTCTAGCTCCAGCCATTCTCCTCAAACTCATGATGTCACTTTTCTTTACTGCTGAACGCCATTGTGTAGCTGACCACATTTTCTCTAACCACTCATCAGTTGGAGGGGCATTTGGGTTGGTTCCAGCTCCTTGCTATTGTGAAGAGTAGCTGATAATAACATGGCGTGCATGTATCTCTAGTGGTGGGATGAGTCTTGAGGGTATCATACCTCAGGAAGTGGTATGGCTGGGTGGTGGCAAGTTCATTCCAAGTCTTCCAAAGTTCTCCACACTGTTTTCCATAGTGGCTGTACGGTTTACATTCCCACCAGCAGGGATGAGTGTTCCCCTTTCCCCACAACCTCTCCAGCACTTGGTATCATTTGTTTTCTTGATCCTAGCCAGTCTTATTGGAGTAAGATGATATCTTAAAGTGGTTTTGATTTGCATTTCCTTAATGATTAGTGATGTTGAACACTTCTTAAGGTGTTTATCAGCCATCTCTAATTCTTCACTTGTGAAGTCTCTGTTCAGCTCTTTGCTCCATCTATTGAGTATGTCATTTGTTTTCTTTCTTCTTTGTTTTTTGAGTAGTTTATATATTCTGGAAATCAATGCTTTGTCAGATGTTTCTGTGGTGGTTTCCTCCCACTCTGTGGGATTTCTCTTCACTTCCTTGTTTCTTTTGATGTACAGAAGCTTTTGTGTTTAATGAGATGTATGATTGCTTTTCAAGTGAGAAAGGTATAAAAGCAATAATCAGAAGTTCATCCCAGACAGGAAAAGGTAAGTGATAGCTCAAGAAATTTAATTTTATTTGCATGTATGAGTGTGGGTGTATGGATAGATGTGTGCTAGTGTGGGGTAGACACAATTGCCTGGGCATGTGAGTGTGAGAGCCTGTGAGGGTAGCTCTGCATAGAGGTATATGAGAGAGGGATGCATAGGTTTGTCAGGTTAGATGTGGATGACTGTGGCAGGGAGCAGGGGGGTTGGTGCTGGATCATGATACAAGCTCTATTCCTAACTGGGAGTTTGTATCTTTAATTTTAAAATCCATTGACTCTCATTCATGTTCCAAGCACAAGAAGAAAGCTAGTTTTTATAAATCTGCTCTCTGTAGAAAACTTTACAAAGAGGTAAAGAGATCTTAAGATCTATGACTCACTTCTTCTCCCCTATGAGAAGAGGTACAACAAGCAGAGAAAATCTTCCTAGCAGAGTCACAGGCTTGACAGGACTTATGTCTGTGTGCTGATGGAAAGTCATTTACCCACCACCTTCAGCAAGCACAGATAAAATACTTTGCTTTTGTAAGAACAAAAATGAGTGATTAGAAAAATATTGTAGGGCCACACTTTCCAGAAGATGCATCTGCAAGAGCCTCAGACTTCATTGACATCACTGTCCCTGGAGAAGATAAGTTGCCTTGCATTTAAGCACTTCCTGGATCTCCAGGGCCATCAGGACTAGAAGACTGAGCTTACATAATCCACTCATGCTCTCAGATGATGTCACTGCAAGCTTAGCACTCAGGCTGAGTGCCCACATTCAAGCACCTACCTGCCTTTTAACAAATGCATCATTTGTGGACAAGGAGCCCCAAGAGGGAAGTCTCCCAAAAGGCAGCATCTGCTAGAGGGCACAGATGGACAAGTCCTTCCCCAGGACCCAGATTATAAGCATCTTCATTCCCCCATAGAGATCATAACACCAGTCACCACCTTTGCCTTAGCATTCAATGCAATAATTAGGAAATACCCAGCACAATGTAGGCGATGCTCGGAAGATGCCTTCCACTGTATCTTTCTGCTATATGGTTCTGGGGATGGAGAGACAGCTCAGCATTTAAGAGCATTGACTGCTCTTACAGAGGACTCAGGTTCAGCTCCTAGCACCCACATGGCAGATAACAACCATCTGTAACTCCAGCTCCAGTACTCAGGACTACGTGACACAGCTGGACCTCCATACCTGCAGGCAAAACACACATAAAATAAGAAATAATAACTAAAATATTTTTAATTTTTCTCTGAACTCACTCAAATAAATTTCTGGTCATGACCATGGAGATGTTTCTGAGAACACTTTGCTAGCGCCTCTGTCCATCCCTTCAACAAGCCATACTGAGCTGTAACCACTGCCTTGACTGCTTGCTCTTCAAATCTGTGACGTTTCAGTTTGACCTCTTTGGGGGGGGAGGAATGTACATGACTTCCATGATTTTATTAGTCAAGTTATAGAGTACATGTCTTTATTTTCTGGTACATACTCTCTCAAAATTGTGTTTCTTAGATCTAAATGTCTAGAATGGACTTTTCTGCCCTGTTCATAAGGTATTACACTGTCCAAATCCAATGTTCATTCAGCTTTCTGTCCCACCAGGCACAGGCCAAACTCTGGTTGTTCATGTATTGTGCTCCCTGCCCAAGAAATTCTTTTTAATTTATCTTCATAAATTACTCATACTCTTTAAAAGACATAGTTCAGATCCAACTGATTCCCTTACGCAGATTGATTACGAGAACCTCTTAGACCAGAAGGTCAAATCACACCTTCCCCTAGGTCACATTTTCTAGGTGACCTCCCCAAGTAAGATGCTTAACTTACTTTATCCAAAACATGAAGAATGATACAATACCACCTATGCTGTGGCCAGTGCGAAGGATTAACCAAGATGATTACTCAAAAGACGCCAGCGCACAGTAAACTCCATCAGCGTGAGAGGTATTGCTAGAGTTATCTCCCCTTATTTTAATGGAGTTTAACATGTCTCACAAACTCACATTTCAATGGGCCTTTGGCATGTATATCATGTAACCTCAAATCCTTCTCATACATAGATTAATGACTGTATAAATCCATTTATTTGATCCTATTCAGTCCTGATTTTACTTTTCTGTCCCAAACAGTAGACACCTCCTTGACTTCACACAAAATTAGACAATTAATTTGACTTTCTTTACAATTACCTTCCCAAAATGAAAACACAGAATGAGTCTCCATCCCACCCTTGGTATAGACAGTGTTAGATCCAATTACAGTTGCTTAAAGTGTTAGCATTCCAGATTGGTGTACTAAGAATAACACCAGAAAACTCAGCTCCTAGGTTCTTACAGCATTAAATGAGACAACACAAGCAGGCTTGACCACGCTACACTTGGTCTCCTTTATGTAAGGTTTTTGTGTCTCCCTCTCACCACCTTACATGTAGATTCTGTACTGGCTGATGACAGTATGGTCACTCCTCTGTGCCCCAAGTGGTACTTTCCCTGTGGAAATCTCACCAAGTGCTTACCCCGAGCTTTTCACTGTGATGGAGTGGACGACTGTGGGAATGGCGCAGACGAGGACAACTGTGGTGAGTCCCCCATTCTATTCTACACGCTTACCTTACTGCATGTTTTCCCCAAAACTGTGGGTCAGCCAATGAGTGAGGGTAAGGAACTGGATGCCGGTAATCACTGACCATTGCATTTGTGATAATGACCTGAATTAGACAAAGCTAGCTCGAGTCAGAAATATGGCTCCATAAAATTTAAATTACATTCTAAAATCTACTTGCGTTCTCATATTTTAATTTTAAGAGGCTTCCTTTGACTATTTCCTTGTGGCTGATAACTTTGTTCAGCTGTAAGAATATCCATAAAAGGTCACTGGGCTCACCTAGAGAATTAATGGATTGAGCAGACTGACATTGAGTGTCAGCTATAGGCCAGGACATTTCTAAGTCATTGAGGCACAACAGGCTTAAAGGAAACAAAGATCTTGACCTTGAAGCTCACAAGACAATATGAACTAAGAAGAGAATAACTGTGTGCATAAATCAGTACATCCAGAGAGTGACGAACACCGTGAGGGAGTTTTATACATAAGGGAGACCAAAGCAATATGAAAGACTACTTACAATCAGAGAATATGGCTTTTTAAGATGGAGACATTTGGGGGCTGGAGAGATGGCCTAGCGGTTAAGAGCACCGACCGCTCTTACAAAGGACCCGGGTTCGAACCCCAGCACCCACATGGCGGCCGAGAACCGTCTGAGACTCCAATTCCAGGAGAACTCCAGTTCCAGGGGAATCCGACACCCTCTTCTGACCTCCGCGGCATTGCACGACACGGGTGCACAAACCTGCATGCAGACAGTACATTCATACACTTACAGAAATAAATAAAATTAAAAAAAAAAAAAAAAAAAGATGGAGACATTTGAACTGAGAACAAAATGAATGAAAGATAAGGAAGGAAAGAAGGAAGGAAGGAAAAAGGAAGGAAGGGAGGGAGGGAGGGAGGATGTGAGGGAGGGAAGGAAATTCCCTGGAGGTTTAGAATTCTGGGCAGAGGAAACCACATGCAGAAGCCCTGAGACTGAAAGAAATGAGATGTGATTAAAGTCTAGAAAAAGCAACCTGGCCTTGAGTAGAGTCAGCAAGCATATAAAGTACAAAGAGGAAAGCAGTTAGACTACACAGGGTCCTGCAGGCCAAGTTTAGGACAGTATATTGGGCCCTTATATCTTCCCTAATCTAATCTATTTATTTTACTGTGAAGAGAATTGATAACAGAGAGTTTGATACCTCCAGTTAGTCACAGAGTGAACACTGAAACACACCTTCTGGGTCTGCCACACAAGGCCAGCTCTTTCCAGCACTGCTGGACTAACGATCTGAGTGAGGCAGCCAAGTGCTAGCATGGCAGACCTGTAGCTTGCTGCCCTGCCCCTGAGCACTCACACACACTTCCCTCCCGTGAAAGCAGTTTCTGCCACCTTCCCATAGGTCTTTCCTGCTCATCTTTACACTTAGTTCAGAGATTTGAGATGCGGCTCCATGGTAGAGGACTTGCCCAGCATGCATGAGGCACTAGGTTCAATACGTACTGTCTCAGCAACAACAACACTCAGTTCAGGTGGCCCTCCCCTCCAGGCATCGTTCCCGCGCTCAGCCCAGCACCTGACAAATCTCCACAACCTCGTAGAGTCAGGTGTTACCTTTCTACTGTCTTTCTCTCCCCAGACATGAGCACCCCGAGAAGAGGCCTGAATCTTCTTTGTTTTGCTCTCACCAGAACCTGGGAGAGTAGAGTACACAGTAGGCACTCAATCAGTGCTCAGTTTGGGGACAGCTCTCTAATCAGCAATGAATGAGCTCCTCAAAGAAATTTCTTCTTTGCTGCCTGGGAATCAACCACCATGACTGTTTATCTACTCCCAAGGGTGTTCTGAGTCTAAATTGAATAATGCATGTGAAATTGCTGATAATACAATTACAGTAAACTGTAGGGAATATTAACAAAGAATAGAAGTAAATTAAAGATAACAGGGATCAAAGGAGTCTGCAGGTGACTACTTCAATTTACTTTTTGATTTGTGTGACTGAAAAATCTATCATTTTTATATCACATACTCAAGTAATGGTGCTTCGAATTCGAGCCTCCTTTCATAAATACATATGAATATTTATATGTGATTTTTATCAAAAAGGAAATAGAAAATAATCTCACATTACCAAATTGCAAACTAACATATAAATTAACATTAATATATGAAAAATTGACGCATGGTAAGTTGACATCAATATATGACAAACTGAGGAAATGTTATTTCTCTCGATAAGAATCAGCATCCTTTATGAAAAAGGTACTTTAGTTTTGCTTCATTGGAAAGGATCATGTGGGAGAACACATGTTTAGCATGTGTGAGGCCCTGGATCCAATCCAGCACCAAAATAAGAAGGGGCAGCAACCTTAATGCTACCAGAACTCGTTCCCTCGAGCACACCATTTCCATGCTCTCATGAAGTGGTGCACAATACAAGACAAAATTCTGAGCACACATTCTTGTGCAGTCCTCAAAATTCAGGTCAAACATTCAAAATGTCAAACAGGCATTATTTTTGAAGCAGGCAATATTTTTGAAGCATATAGTTATGTAAAATATTTGCATTATTTGTTTTTATGAAGCATACATTTGAAATATTTGTGAGTCTAAAGCAGGAAACCCCATAAATGGTTGCCTAACTCTCTCTTACTATCTTGAAGTTATCAATCATTCTATTATTTGAACAGATTTTTTTAATTTAATTTCATTAAATTTTTATACTTTTGTGCTGTGATATCTGATTTCTAGAATAACTGACACATATTAATCACCATTCTACAGGTGACACTAGTGGATGGGCGACCATATTTGGCACAGTCCATGGAAATGTTAATAATGTGACATTAACACAGGAGTGCTGTAAGTGGTATTGGTTCAAGACAGTATCAGCTTTGCAAAAACATGATTTGTGGTGCATGGATTTCTATGAGAACGGTAGTTCCCTCTTGTCTGTGGTTTCACTGTAAACAATTTCAATTACCTGCAGTCAACTGCAGTCTCAAAATATTAAGTGAGTATTTTGAGGCACTGGGGATATAGCTCAGAATATAATAATAATAATAATAGTAATAATAATAATAATGTCTTGAGAGTCAGACAGACCACATTCACATAACTTTTATTATGGTATATTGTTGTAATTTTTCATTATTAGTTACTAATCACTGTCATGATTTATAAATTAAATTTATAAAGTTTATCATAGGTGTGTATGTATAAGAAATAATAGTATACACAGGATTTGTCAAACATCCACTGGGAGTCTTGGAATGTGTCCTGTGTGGATAAGGGATACTGCTATAGTGGATGAATTACCTTCAGAAGGTTAGTTTCTTTTCAATGCATTTCACTGACTAACCAGTGTACTGTCTGACTGTGGGCCCACAAAGATGGTGGAAGAGCATGTCCATCCTCATTCATATTCATGCCATGTGTTACTGTATGGATTGCATCAATATATGGATTATGAATAATTGTGACAAATGGCAAGGTTCTTATTTCCTTTGATTTATTTTCTTCAGTAAAGATACTGAACTCTCACTATGTTAGACACAGAGAGTAAAATGCTAACTAAGATGTGCTCCCCACCCAAATACCTCACAAGTAGCAGGAAGGACATTCTTACAGAAGCAGCGATGGTTCTGTGCTGCACAGAGGCACATGGAAGACCATTGTAAGAAATGATGGCTCTGCCAGGGCTGGGAAGACTCCTTGAGCAATGCCATTGAGGTGGACTTGAAAGTCCCTGGAGGGAAAGAGAAGAGGTAACAGGATCAACAGGGGAAAAGGCCTGTAAGATTCACTGGTAGACATACAATTTAGGCTGCTCAATGCCTTTACAGAACTGTGGTGAGATTCTATGAAACTGAGGAAGAAGGGCCAAGCTGGACCCGGGAGGCTGCAGCTGGCTCTTAGAGGGTTTGTGGCACACACTGTGGAAGTTGGCCTTTATATTGTTAGAACTGGATTTAGCTCTGACTGTATGGACACTTGTACATAAAGATGAATGTACAATTTCATATATGTGTTAGTAGTATTAATGTATATAATATGAATATGTTAGATATTATACTAACAGTATATAGTCTGTCTTCTTTTTTTTTTTTTACTTCTTATGTGTAGAGTGTACTGCCTGCATGTAGGTTGGTGCACCCAGTTCATGCAACGCTGCAGAGGTAAGAAGAGGGCATCAGAATCTCCTGGAACTGGAGTTAAAGATAGTTCTTAGTCGCCACGTGGGTGCTGGGAATTGGAATCAAACCCAGGTCCTCTTCAAGAGCAGTCAATGCTCTTAATTGCTGAGCCATCTCTCCAGCCCCACAGTCTGTCTTCTTATCCAGGGGTTCTACAACTAGGGACTCAACCAACTAGGAATCAAAAATATTATGATAAAATTGCATCTGTGCTGAACTTATACAGCATTTTTCTAATCATTAGTCCTTATTGTATACATTATATTACAATCATATAGCAATGATATATAAATATAGAAACAGTATAATAACTCTTTACATAGTATTTACATTGTACTCTGTTAAAAAGCATTTAGAGATACTTTAAAAGATAAGAGAGAATGCATGTGGTTTCCATGAAAATACAGTACATTTATAGAAAGGACTTGAACATCTGTGAATGTGGGTATCCATGAAGACCCTGAAACCAATCCCTATCAATACTTGGGGAAGAATGCAGTATGCACTTTCTTTTTGCTTTTTGAGACAGCGTCTCCCCATGGCCCCAGCTGCCCTGAAATTTGCTATTTACACCAGGCTTGCCTCAGTATCACAGAGATTTGCCATTCTCTGCCTCCTGAATGCTGAAATTAAAGGCAGGCACCACCACACCCAGCCAGTGTGTACTTTATACTACTACTTTATAACGTATTTATATTCTTAATTATACATAAATATATAACATATTAAAATTAAGCCAGAAATGATGGCACACGCTTGCAATCCCTGCAATAGAGTCTGAAGCAGGAGGATCATGAGTTCAAGGCCAGCCTGGGCTGCTGTCATAGTTTGTCTTCCATTGCTGTGACAAAACACTCTGACCGACACCAACTTGGGGAGGAAAGGGTTTATTCAGCTTACATCTCCTGGGTCACAGTTCATCACTTAGGGAGCCCAAGGCAGAAACTCAGGGCAGGAACCTGGAGGCAGGAGCTGAAGCACAGGCCATGGAGGAATGCTGTTCACTGGCTTGCTCCCCTGGCTCATGCCCAGCCTGCCTTCTTATATGGTACACAACCACCTGCCCAGGGTGGCACTACTCATTGTGGGCTGGGCCCTCCCACACTGCTCAACAATCAAGACAATACTCCACAGATGTGGCCACAGGCCAATCCAATGGAGCCAGTTCCCCAATTGAGGCTCCCTCAACCCAGGTGTGTCAAGTTGACACTAAAGCTATCCAGCACAATTGACCCCTTGTCAACTTGACACACAAAACACATCACTAGTAAACCACCACCTTTCCAGTTCTTATCCCCAAAGTATGATATTAACATTAATCACAACCTAAGACATTACAACCTTAAAAGCCCCACAGTCCTTAAAATGTCCAAATGCTTAAAAGTTCAGTCTATTAAAAGTCTCTTAACTGTGGGCTGCTGTAAAATCCAAAACAAGTACTGTCTTATTTCAAAGGGAAGAATCAGGCACTCTCAAACAAAACCTAAGTCCAGCAAAGTAGCTCAAGGCTGGACACCTGGGATTCACTCATGATCTTCTGGGCTCCAAAGGGTTTTGGCAGCTCCCCCTCTCCGACTCTGCTATCCGTGGCACATACAGCTCATCTCGAAGGCCCAGGCTGACTCCATTCCATACCTGCCCCTGCTCTTGGTGGTCGTCCCATGGTCCTGGCATCTCAAAAAAGCTGGGGTCTCCACTGAAACTGAGACAGCACCTTCACCAATGGCCTCTTCTGACCTCTCCTGGTGCAAAACCTCAGCTTCTTTCCATGACCCCTGCAATCCTGGGGTCTCCACTGCAACCGAGGTGCACTTCCACCAATGGTCGTTCCTGACCTCTCAGTGCCAAGCCTCGGCTGCTCTCTGTGACCCCCTCAAATTTCAACACCAGAACCATATAGGAGACTCTTACACACTACCAAGTCCTGCTTCTGGCTTGAGATGGAGGCTCAGGCTCCTTCTGGACCACAGCTTCTGTGTGCTGACCCTGAAGAAATTCTTACCAGAAGATTTCACCACAGTGATGTTGGTCTCTTCTTACAGCTGATTTTTCAGCCCCAGCTAACCAGCATTAATTATCCCAGTACAACAAAGATTTCACTTCAGGTTCTGGTCTCTTGTTACTTACGGCTGATTTTTCAGCCCCAGCTGACCAGAACCCACAGATTACACAGTCCTGATGATCTCTGTTCCCCTTTGAAACTAGAAATTTCACAAGCCAGGTCTTCATCTTCTACAAATCCTTCAGCAAAACTACTCCAAGCTCCACAGCAACAAAACAATCTTTAGGCATTCAATGATCTTCCCAGCCCAAAGTTCCAAACGCCTCCACAATCCTCCCCCAAAACACCAAGGTTAGGTCTATCATAGCAATACCCCACTCCTGGTACCAATTTCTGTCATAGTTTGTCTTCCATTGCTGTGACAAAACACTCTGAATGACACCAACTTGGGGAGGAAAGGGTTTATTCAGCTTACATCTCCCGGGTCACAGTTCATCACTCAGGGAGCCCAAGGTGGGAACTCAGGGCAAGAACCTGGAGGCAGGAGCTGAAGCACAGGCCATGGAGGAATGCTGTTCACTGGCTTGCTCCCCTGGCTCATGCCCAGCCTGCCTTCTTATATGGTACACAACAACCTGCCCAGGTTGGCACTACTCATTGTGGGCTGGGCCCTCCCACACTGCTCAACAATTAAGACAATACTCCACAGACGTGGCCACAGGCCAATCCAATGGAGCCAGTTCCCCAATTGAGGCTCCCTCAACCCAGGTGTGTCAAGTTGACACTAAAGCTATCTAGCACAGCTGCATAGGGAGAACATGTCTCCAAAAATAAAAGTAAAATAGAAATTTAAAAGAATATGATTAATAATAAATATAGTTAAAAATTCTAGATCCTTTCTTAACACTTCCCATTTGGGAGCTCACATCTATCTACACACAGTGGAGAATTAACAGACCTGTGGCTTTTCTGTTTGACAGGGTTGTTTGTTTGTTTGTTTGTTTGTTTGTTTGTTTGAGACAGGGTGTCCCTATAGCCCCAGCTAGCCCAGAGCTCACTCTGTAGACCAGGCTGGCCTTGAACTCACAGAGATCCCCCTGTCTCTACCTCCTGAGTGCTAGGATTAAAGGCATGCACCATGACGCCCAGCTTAAAGATGGTTCTTAGCAGTCATATGGGTTGGGAATCCAACCCCTCTCCTCTGTAAGAGCAGTTGACACTCTTAACCACTGAGACATTTCTCCAACCTATCTTTGCTTTGTTTTTAACAAAGAGGGAAAACATATGATCAGAAACAGATACAAGAAAAGGCCCTCTTCGCAGAAAAAAAAAGATAAGATGGGTAATTTTTTTTTTACTTAAAAATGGGTATTACTTTTTAATTATTATTAGGGCAGGCCGCAGATTACGGGAGCAAGTCTCAGCTGGGACCACTATTTCTGGCAGTGACCATGGACTTTTTGTAGTCAGAGAAGGGTGGGTTGCTTCTGGAAGCTAATGTATAGGAAAAGACACTGCTGAGCATCTTGTCAGGTATAGGACAGGGTGTACAGAACAGGATCCCACAACCAGGAGGGATCTGGGCAAAAAACAGCATCTGAGCAGAAGAAATTGTCTTAATTATAATGTCTACTGCAACACTCCAGATCAATGCTCAGCATCCAGTTCCAGACAATGCCCTTGGGAAGAGCAAGGTGAAAAGGGATCCAAGAGGCCTTCAGAACAATCCACAGAATGGAGTGGTATAGCCTGCTTACAGGAGAGGGAGGGGGAGACATATGCCTACAGTTCTGCTTTAGACAGCACAACCGGCTTGACCATATGAAATTATTTTATTGGGAAGTAGTTTCCAGCCACAATTTATTATTATTCACTCTAATAATATACCTGTACTATTCTTGATCCCAATAAACATTGAAGTAAACATATTAACACTTTCTTTAATGGGATGAGCTAATGACATGTAGAGAGCATAAAATACTTTCAAAAAATTTATGAAATGAAAGCATCTTTTCCATTAAATACTTAATAGCTGTGGTGATTTTGCTGCTGAAATTCAGCAAAATTCACTTCCAATGTGATATAAAAGAAATGGGGCAACTATACAGAATTTATATTCACATTTAAGTAAAAAATAAGAAGATGGGTGTACATCCATGGCATATGTATGCAATACCAGCACTCAGGAGGCCAAAGCAGCAAGACCTTGTCTCAAAAATCAATTCTCTAATTAATATTAATGTAAATTCAAAACTATCTCTTTATTAAGTGCAACCTAGGGTCAGTGGATAAGTTAAAGATTGTAGAAAACTCTCCCTCCCCTTCCCTGCTCTTCTATCAAGTACTCATTCTCCATAACTCATGTATACACATATGAATACACACACACACACACACACACACACACACACACTCACACACACACACACACACTAGGATTGTCTGGCAGACTGACTTGGTCTTTTTTCTCCATAGATTTCTAAGTCTTTTATATGTCATTATATTAATAATTCTGTGGGGCTGGAGAGAAAGCCTAGCAGTTAAGAGCACCGACTGCTCTTGCGGAGGACCCGGGTTCGATCCCCAGCACCCACATGGCAGCTAAGAACCATCTGTAACTCCAATTCCAGGAGAACACCAGTTCCAGGGGAATCCGAGACCCTCTTCTGACCTCCACGGCATTGCACAAATCTACATGCAGACAGTACATTCATACACATATAAAAATAAATGAAATTTAAAACAAAAATTCTGTAAGTTCCTTCAGAGTAAATCCTGAAGCATATTCCTTTCTTTTGAGTGTTTCTTGTAGATGGATCTTTGGGTTTTCTCAGCTTTATACCTTCTCTACAGCTTTTACTTTTCACTTTCAACTTCATGGTAACAAAACAAAACACACACACACACACACACACACACACAAAACAGGATAAAAAGAAACCTAACTGGGTTGATTTAATAAGACATGATGGTGGATGTGGCAGACTCTGCCTCTAATTCCTTTCATAGATCTAAGTTTGAAAGAGGAAACATGAATTAAATCTTAATCAATAAGCATTTATTTAGCAACTACTTTGTGCTATTGAATTGAACTGATCTAGTCATTGCCATTAAGATTTGCTCAGTCAAGCAAGTGATTTTCATTGTAAAGAACTTGATATTGCTTCACAATATGATTTGATACTATTTAGCTATGTCTGTAGTTTCTTCTATTCACCTATTTAATGCCTCTGAAATGACTGTTGGAATCTAGAGTTGTGATGAGCACCTCATGGGTCTGTTCTTGATTTGCAGAAAATGCTTATTTGCCTTTATTATGTATGTCCATTCATAGATGTAAGTTTCATATAGTTAATGAAAGACAACAATGTCAATTATAAGTCATAATTAATTAATGAAGTGTACTTTTTCTGATAAAAATCCTTCTTCTTTTCTCCCTAGTTCTTAACCAGTATCCACAACATTGTTACTGCAAAGAAACTGAACTAGAATGCATAAAGGCTGACTTAAAATCTGTGCCAAACATTTCCAGCAATGTGACATTACTGTAAGTATCTAGAAGGTATTTGTCATATGATAAATCACAGAAAACCATGACGTGACAATAGTAAAAATAAAGTAAATAATTGAAACTACTTTTAAAGCTGTCATCAGGGAGGTTAATATTCCTCCTCCCAAAGAGAAAACATTTAAATGCTGTCCCCTTAGACAAGTCTGGTTAATGTTCAACTCACAGTGTCTGTGGCCTGATGGACTTTTCAACTATGTTCTGATTCACCTATTGGTTTCCATGTGTATCTGCTGGTGAGGAAAGAGGGGTACAGTTATTTCATCTCATTTTTAAAGAGACTACAAAGACATGAGTGATCCATCACAATGAAGTTAGCTGTGCTGTATCATGCAACCTTTCCTGAATTTTTCAGGAAAAAAAATTTGAGAACCTTAGGAATTTTCAGTCGTGTTTTCATCAGAGCATGGCCAAGGTGGATGAGATCTTTGATTGTCTTGATTTTACTTGTTCTTGTATTTTGTTAACTTATCCAGAGAATAAGGAGAAAAATTAGACCATCATACACTTCCAGGTCTATTATAGTAACTGGCTAAACTTGTGGAATATTAATGAACTGCAATGGTGAGTTGCCTAAGAGACCACGGGTGCTGTGGTGGTACCATACAATGAAAGAGCTGAATTTTCCCTTACCTGGTGATGTTCCCACCATCACTACATCCTAGCATAGCTGTTACACATGTGTTTGTGGTGATGTTCCCACCATCACGACGTCCTAGCATAGCTGTTACACATGTGTTTGTGGTGATGTTCCCACCATCACGACGTCCTAGCATAGCTGTTACACATGTGTTTGTGGTGATGTTCCCACCATCACGACACCCTAGCATAGCTGTTACACATGTTTGTGATAATGCCGGCACAGGTGAAGCTGTTGTGCTGACAGACACAGACGTGCTGCACAGGCAGCTCTGCACAGCCCATGACATTTGATGATGACAATTAGCATATCACTGGTTTGACTACTTTCTCCACACTATTTTTGCTCTTGTTTTAGAATGTTCTTATTCTACTTAATGCAGCCCTGCAACACTTCCCACGGCTCATTATGTTTTTTTTTTTTTTTTCCTCAGAACGTGCCCCACACTCATCGCATTTCCCTTTTGCTTTACAATCATTTTATTCTGCCATTAAAAGCTTCCAGTTACTGTGATGCTCAAATGTGTTCTGATTCACATTGATAACACCATGTAGTATTTAGGGAAGAGTCTGGTGTACCATAAAAATTCATAAGGAAGCTGGGTGTGATAGTTCATGTCTATAATCCCAGACTCAAGAGACTGAGGCAGGAAAATTGCAAACCAAGATAAGCCTGGGCCCCAGAGTGGGATGCATGAAATCTTGTCTCAAAGGAAAACACATATTGAAGTCTGTTTAAATGTTATTTTAGGTCTCTTAAGAAAAACAAAATCCATAGCCTTCCAGACAAAGTCTTCATCAAATACACAGAACTCAAAAAGATGTAAGTAACTATTAATAGTGTATTTATGAGAAAAACTTTTATGATGTCTTTGATCTAAAAATAAAATGAAATACAGTTTATATATCTAATCGCTGAATTTATGTTTCTAAACTTAAGATTAGAAAATAAAACGTTTAAAAGTATGTTATCTTAAAATTTCATAATTTAAAGTAGCTGACTTTTTCAGAGAGTTAACTTGGACCTAAGATACAAGATCTCAATACATAATTTTATATTTTCCTTAGTATTATTTGGAAAATAATATTACATATTTAGAGTACTAAATGTACTTTTGTTGATTGATTGATTGATTGATTGTTATTATATATGTATGAGTGTTTTGTACATATGTAAGTACACTCATGTGGTGCAATGCTCACAGAGGCCAGAAGTGGACATTGGATCCCCTGGAACTGGAGTTACGCATAGCTGTTAACTGCCATATGGGTGCTGGGAACCAAACCCAGGCCCTCTGAAAGGGCATCCAGTGATCCTAACCACTGAGCCATCTCTCCAGACCTCTAGATATACTTCTTTCCAAAATAGAAAAAAAAAAAGAAAATGGAAGAATAATCATAGTATTTAAAGTATAAAATAATAGGATTCAGACAACATCCCAGGATAATAGGAACAAAAACACAATAACAACAATAACAATAACAACAAAAATACAATTATATTAGCATATTTGTTTTGTTTTTTTTTTTCGGTATGTATATCAATGTACTGTCTGCATGCAGGTCTGTGCACCCGTGTCGTGCAATGCCGCGGAGGTCAGAAGAGGGTCTCGGATTCCCCTGGAACTGGAGTTCTCCTGGAACTGGAGTTTCAGACGGCTCTCGGCCGCCATGTGGGTGCTGGGGATCGAACCCGGGTCCTCTGCAAGAGCGGTCGGCGCTCTTAACCGCTAGGCCATCTCTCCAGCCCTATATTAGCATATTTGAAGAAACAAAGTCTCAATAACTAGTATAAGAACATCAGGTAATTGATATTCAGTGAGAAATAAAGAGATAATATATTTCTAGTATCCAAAAAAAACAAGTGAACCCTGAGAAAAAATGGTTCCTAGAGATGGTCTCTGTGGGAAGGCAGGGTTGAATCCTTAATCTCCACCATAATTTCCATGAACGATTCACTTGATTCTGTCCATGTGCCTTTGCTCAATTCCTTCCTCACAAAACAATCTCATAATCATTAATTTACTTTATCATCTTCATAATAGAGTCTTTATAAAGTTAGACTGGACAGGGAATAAGAATATTCTTATATGTCAATAGGATATCTCCTATTGATATTAACAAAAAATGAGAAGTTCATGAAACAGTCATTTGTATGTTGGGTTAGGGTCTGTCAGTCTTTCTAAGCCCAAATTAGAAGGGTCTGGGTCACATCTGTCAGGAGAATGAATAGACTTGGCAATAAAATCAGCCAAGTAATGCCATGCATTCTGGAAGCTTTGGCTGAACCATTGTCTTGTTTATCCTTCAGCATGTAACATAGAAGAAAAAGTTTCTGGAAACATTACTGGTGATTCCCTGTCATGAAATTAAGGACAGGAATCCTCACACAAGAAAAAAAATGACAGAAGACAGTCCACTGGGTATAGCTGCTTGTGAACATAGATACTCATCCTACTTGGTTTGATTCCATTTCTGTAATCCCAGATACAGTCAGAACCTCCTGATCCCTCCTAGAATGTGTGCTAGACTGTCATTATCCCACTAGCAAAGCTACACATTAGCTCTGAGTCTCAAGAGTCCTCTAGAGATGAAATTCTAACCACACTGCTTCCTAATCTCATAAATTCTTAAAATCATAACATATTCATCCTACACATCAATACTATTCTTGCACTGCCTGTATAATACTCACAGGAAAAGAACTAAAATAGCACTTACAGAAAGCACTGTAAAAGATTCTTGCTTTACAATAGCTGTTAAATTCTGAGTCAGCTTTCTACCACTCTACAAAATGCCTTAGACAATCAATTTATGAAAAGGAAAGGTTTGTTTTGAATCACAATTTTACAAGTTTCAGATTAGGTTTCATTGACCCTCCAGCGAGTCATGTGGTGAAACAAAGCCTCTAACCTTACCAAGAAGCAACAGACAAAGAGGAGGAGAAAGAGACACCCCTTCAAGGCCATCCCCCCAGTGAGCTGCAGACCTCCCACTAGACCTCATCTCTTCAGGTTTGAACCATCTCCTAACAGCAGCACCAAGTGAGATCCAAGCCTTTAAACACAGGGGCCTCTAGGAAACATTTAAGGTCTGAACTATACCATATTCTATCATCTAGTGTCATAGAAGTTGTGAGAACTCCAAATTAGGTCACCTTATACACAAGCCAACTAAAACTCTCTAATGGTAAAGTGATTCAATTAAGGATTATAATCACTTAGTAGGAAAGTCACAGCCAGTGTCCCGGTCTTCTGATACCCAGGGTGATAGTTACTGTGTCACAATGAAAACCTAGGAATGCAGAGAAATCATTCTCTCATTTATGTCTGAAATACACAAAACATCAATAAAAGTATTATTTAAAAAAAATAAAGAACTTCTGCTGAGATTCACAGTCCTACCTCGGGCAGAATTCCTTTCTGTGCCTTTTGCCCCCTTTTGGGCAAACATGGGTGCTGGGAAGGCAGGGATATCACTAGAACGTTCAGGCAGGAAAGCTAAAATTAGCCTTCTCTAGCCATATCCTTTCCTGTCCACTGTCCACACCTCCGCTTGTGGTGGCTGGAAAGAAGACCATGGAAGCACTTTGATAATTCAGGTCCCAAAATTTTTCAGTGGAAAAAAAAGATAAAGATGAACTCTTTTTGCCAAGATTTGGTGCCATTTAAAAGAGCACAGAATTTCCGAATCTCCAGTCTAGACCACTGCAAATCTCCACAGTAGAGCTGAGGTCACTCTGACACTGAAAAGAATAAATTCTTAAATTAACATTAAATTTTAATTTCCAAATGAATAAACATTGCTTAGCTAATATAATATTGTTTTACTGTTGATCAATTTATTTATCTTAAAATATCAGGACTTTCTAAAGTTGAAGAAGAAAAAAAATAGTTTCAGATGACCTTTCGGAGACATAAAATACAATTTACGGGGTTGACTATAATGCTTTATAACTGTTACCATAGAAACCAACAGCCGTTCTCCTCCTCATTGTAACATGAGCCTTATAAAACTTGGGTACTCTTTTTCCTTATCCTGAATTCTTGTTAAATGCAATCAATCATTGGCAACAAAATGTAATTCAAGGTACCTCGCTGGTTCTGGAATACATAATGTCACATTTTAAAATAGCTTATAAACATACATGTCATTAAGCCATTTATTTGCCTTACTGTCAAGTACATAAATTCCTGGTATTTCTCATGAAAAGTCTCTATAGTTGAAACAGCATGAATTCATGAACCAGTAAGTTATTCTTAGAAAAGCCTTTCAGTATAAAATATATTTAATGGGCTCATGTCTCAATTTTGTACGAAAAGAGGGCCCCACTTGCCAAGCTGACATACTTCCAGACTTACTGTTACAATCCTTAAACCACTGTTCTGGAAAAAGAAAGTAGATACTGAGGAGAAAGTTTAAGTTCAGCAGCCTATGTCTGAGACTCAAGACTTCAGTCTAAGCAGCAGCCAGCAGCTAAATAGTAGATCAGGGTCTCTCTATTATTTAAGGAATTGTATACTTAGTTGATGTCAGTGAAAGAACAGACTCAGTACTCAGGAGAAGAATCACAAGGATCATTGGCTTTACTCTTTCTTTCCTTTGACTTGTAAAACAAGCATGGGTCAAATTCCCAATATGCAATTACTGTATCCATCTCTTCAATACAGTTAAAACATGCACTATACTTGTGTGTGTGTGTGTGTGTGTGTGTGTGTGTGTGTTTCTTTTTAGTTTTATCCTTTTTTTGGTATTTTTGAGACAGGGTCTCCCTTTTAGTACCAGGTATCCTGGAGCTCTCTCTGTAGACCAGGCTGGCCTTGAACCCACAGAGATCCGCCTACCTCTGCCTCCCGAATGCTGGGATTAAAGGCGTGCACCACCACGCCCAGCGCACTATACTTTGAGTTAGTGATCATCTCAAATAAAACAAAATTGGCCTAGTTAGACAGGGAATTTGTTGTTGTTGTTGTTGTTGTTGTTGTTGTTTTGACACAGTGTCTCTCTGTAGCTCCAACTGGCCTAGAACTCAGTATATAGACCAGATGGGCCTTGATCTCACAGAGATGCACTTGCCTCTGCCCCCCAAGTGCTGGGATTAAAGGCAGGCAAAACCACCCCCAACTTGTGAATTTGATTTTTAAGAAAAACTAAAGCATTATATTCATTTTCTATTTTCATTTGTAATCCTATTTGCCATATTAACTTTCATTACATTAGTCCAGAGACCCTGTAAATGCAAGATATTGATCTGTGTTGATTCATCCTGCTCATAGCAGAATCTTAAGCCCAAAGCAGAATTTCTGCTGCATTGAGTGTCTCCCCACAGATACAGTACAGGAAGAAGGCACATGAAAGAGTACAGGGAAATACAACAGTTTTTTTAACTGGGCTAATAAATGGATTTTTCTGATAAACAAGAAGTTAATCTGGACTTTACCTACTGTCTTAAGACATTTTAAAAGTCCACTTTGTCATTTTTACAACAATCAAGACTCAGAGGGAAAGACTGGAAAGCTCAGATAGGGAACAATTGCAGAACAAATTTCAAAGTATTGAGGCTGGAAAGACAACCCAATGGTTAAGAACCCTGGCTGCTCTTGCAGAGGATCTGGATTCATTTTCCAGCACCCACATGGCAGCTAACAACTGCATGAAACTCCAGTTCCAGGGGATCTGATATCATCTTCTGACCTCCACAGGTACCAGGCATGTGTGTAGTGCACATACATCACACAAACACACACACGCACACACACACACACACACACACACACACACACACAAATAAATCTCCAAAAATAAGTTTTGCAGTAGAGTAACATAACAATTAGCAACAACTCAATTAGAGTAACTCAGAGTAACATAACAATAAGCACCAACTCAATAAGAGAAATCAAAGCCATTCAAAATAGTATGTAGGTCTTCTGGGTTTAGTTCAGTAGTAAAGCACTTGTCTAGCAAGCACAAGGTCATGAGTTCAATCCTCAGTATCAGACATATACACAGATACACACACGCACACACACACACACACACACACACACACACACAATGTACAAAAACAAAACCATTGTGGAATAATTAGTTACTATTATTAATATGGCTATTTCCTGCCCCTACAAATTCAGGATTAACTTCCAATTGCATACTGAAAGCAGAAAGTAGACGTCACTCAGATCCTCTTAATACTGCTATTATTTGGGGCTGGAGAGATAGCCTAGCGGTTAAGAGTTCGATCCCCAGCACCCACATGGAGGCTAAGAACCATCTTTAACTCCAGATTCCAGGGGAATCTGAGACCCTCTTCTGACCTCCGCGGCATTGCATGACACGTGTGCACAAACCTACAAGCAGACACTACATTCATACACATACAAAAATAAATAAAATTTTAAAAAAGTAAATACTGCTATTATTGAATCAATTATATTTTGTATTTTCAAATGGCTGTAAATCATGGGCCTGAAAGCTGAAGCTACATAGCTTCAGTTCAGGAACTGCTGGGACCCTGAGCACCTATCACATGCTTCTTGTTTCACATATAGAAAAGAATCAAATGGCCTCTCCTTTGTTGGGGAGAATGGAATGAAGATAAGGAACTAAAGGCACAATTTTGTGCTAAAAATTAAGGTTAGTCTGGTTAGTCTCCCATGGCCAACAACAAAGTGAAGAGCATATTACATATAACCTAATATTAAGGTCCATAAATTATAACCCCCTAACTTTCCTGTCTTATTCTTTCCAGATATCTTCAGCATAATTGCATTAGACATATATCCAGGAAAGCATTTTTTGGATTATATAATCTGCAAATATTGTGAGTAACTTCTTTATAATTATATTAATGGTATGACTTTAAGAAAGACTTCAAGGGTACAATGGGAGGTTCTATGCTGAGCAAAGAGTTGACTTGGTTGTAGAGAAATAGAAGGGTTCTTGGAAGAATGCAAAGTACTCAAATTAAGGCTGGAATATAATTCAGTGGTAGGCCATTTTCCTAACATGTGAAAGGCCCTGGATTTGATGCCCAACACCTCAAAAGCCACCTAGATTCATGATTACACTAAAAGAACTATTCAAATTTTCTGACTTCTGCCAAAAGACATGTGAAAGCTCTCTTCAGCATTGTCTTCTTGGTACTGGACCACTTGCACAGTATTTCAGTACTTTATTTTATTCTCACCATTGCTAACTCACTTTATACTTTCTTAAAATAGCACTGTACTAAGGATATGACCCCAAAAGGACAGAAATTATTTATATCTAACCTAATATAACATCCCAAAATATTGTTCTTAGCCACTTTCCTTACCCTGGCCATCGTGTTGCCCAGGCTGGACTTGTGCTTCTGGCCTCCTGCTGATTGTCCTCGTCCCTACCTTTCCTTCTTCAGTATCATGCTTGCAAAAGCAAATGTCCAGACTTCACTATCACCATCAGTCTAATTGTATGTGACTGGTTGGCATGTAGACTTTGCCTAATTTACCCACCATGCTATTTGTAGATATCTCAGCCACAACTGCATTACAACACTCAGACCTGGAATATTCAAAGACTTATATCAACTCACTTGGTTGTAAGTATCACGGCTTTTCTCTCTCCTACAAATAATCATAGTCTTAATGATTGACAGAAATACCCAGAAAGTTTTCCATGCTAGTCTATCTCTGACTACTCTGATAAAGAGTAAACATAGTGCACATTTGACTGTGCACTATGTTTACTCTTTATCCCACAGAGCTCCTTATGAATGTGTTCATCTCCATGTGCTCATTGTGTTCATGAAATGCATCATTTAGTCACAGGATTAAGGAATTATTTGTGTTTCCTAAAAATTATATTATCATTCACTCTCATCCAGGGGGCAAGATAATGTTTATTAGTAGACTGTACCTGTCTGCTAGCACTTCAGAAATGTGATCCCATATATTTCTCAAAGTCTTCCCATTGAAAGAGGGAGGGAAAAAGGAAGGGAGGGAGGGAGGGAGGGAGGGAGGGAGGGGGAAGGAGGGAGAAAGAAAAGAAACTTTCAATTTTGGATATAGAAAATTAACACATGAAAAAAAGAGTGAATCTTGGGCAAGGAGGTATGGCTCAGTGGTTAAGAGCACTGGATGTCTTTGCAGAAGACCTGAATTCAGTTCCCAGCACCCATATGGCACCTAATAACCATCTTTAGCTCCAATTCCATGGAATCAAATGCCCCCTTCTGGCCTCTGTGAGCACTGCATGCACGTGGTACACTGACAAGTAGGCAAAGTACTCATACACATAAAATAAAAATAAATACAGCAAAAATTTTTGAAATGACAACCAATCTTCACATCATTATGGAAATGCATTTTTAATTATTTTAAATGATACATAAAATCATAAAAACTGTTCACAGGAGTGGGTACTCTGTAAGTTTCAGCATATGTATACACTGGGTAGTACTTGAATCTTGTTCAACATATCTGTCTCTTCAATCATGTATTATTTCTTCATGATGAATATATTCAATATCCTTATTCTACCTTTCTGAGATTAAAAAAAATACAGAATTGTTACATTATTTGAGGGGAGAATCTGTTCATCCATCCTTCCTTCAGCCAGTCAGCGGTCAGAGTATGTATGGAGCCCATATTCAGTCATAAGTGCAGCTTGTGAAGTAGATGCAGAGAGAGACATCAGATCCAACCTGACAAGTTCTGGGAGGAGAGCCACAGGCATCCAAAGAAAAACGGTGTTCGAATCACAGTATAAGGGAAAAGCTCTCAAGGAAAACAGCAGTTGCACACGTGAACTCAGCAATTGTAACGACATGCAGGAGGCCTGCCCCAAGTCAAGCCAGACAAAATCCCAGCATGGGGGAGAGAAGTGGTCAATAAATCCCAGCCCTCGCTGAGGAGCTACTGAAAGTGACGGCTGTTGAGAGAGGGGGAGTCAGGTTTCTTCAGGGATGTAGCCCCTAAGAAGCTACCCATTCTCTAGGAGATGGCCAATGCACATACTGAGGTGGACCCAGTGGGTTTAAAAAAAAAGAACACATGAAGTTGGGAGGTAATAGTGGTGGGGATGGGGGATAGTGGACTGGGAAAGAATGGGCGGTGGACTTAATTATAATACATTGTATACATACACAAAATTCTCAAACAATAAAATATTACAATAAAGTAATTAAGACCTCCGAGGCCAGTGAGGAAGGACAGGAAGGAGTGGGTCAGGTGGAGGGGCAGCTTTTTCGTGGGCCTTTTATTTTTTCCTGGTTTCATTTCAGAAATGTCTCTAACATTGGAAATGTTTTGGTATGTTTTGTCAGAATTTTAGATGACAATCCAATAACCAGAATTTCACAAAGATCCTTTACTGGATTAAATTCCTTATTTTTCCTGTAAGTATCCATCTCCCTTTCAATGCATCTCTCTAGAAAACACCAGCTTTTAAAAACATCAAACCCACTGAAGTGTTCAATGCTCACCATCTTAAGTGCATTTCCACCCAGAGTTTCTGTTGCTACTTCCTTCCCCAAAGGAAACAGCTGGCCAGATAATTATATTATTTATCCTGTTGATATTTCTAATCTTTGATTTTCTAAATTCTTAAGTCATGTTTTTATTTACAGTGGTTGAACTGATTGGTTTTTAGCAATGCTTTAAAAGATTTTATTTATTTTATATGCATGAATGTTTTGTCTACATATCACATGCATGCAGTGCCCATGGAGGCCAAAAGAGGGCATCAGATCCCCTGGAGCTGGAGTAACGAATGGTCGTTAGCCATCATGTGGGTGCTGAGAACTGAACCTGTGTTGTTAACCTCAGAGCCATTTCTCCAGCCCCAGAAAAATTCATTTTTAATTCCTGATATCCTAACAACACTTAAGTTTAATAAAATCTCATAGGCGCTCAGCTCCAACTCCACTTTTTACTAGAGGTGAGTATTCTTTTGCCCAGAGACAACCAATAAGAATACTAAAATCTTTGTCCTACTAACAGAGCTATTTTTATGACTGCACTGTCACCAGCTTTTCACCAGGTGATCACTGTTCTTTACTATTGGTGGTACAGCCTCATAACTGCTACATTTGTCAAAGGGGCCACAGTATCATAAATTAATCACATAGCTCAGCATGCTGATGAGTTGTCTTCTTTCCCCAAATTCCCCTCATTGATATCTCTTAGGTTTAATGCAGTTTCCAGTATGGCCCTTTAATGTCATAGATGATTAATTCTTCCCAGAGGAAAAAAACTTTAGAAGTATGGCACTGGTATGCTTACAAATTTGCAGCATACAAAGAAAATTATCATGAACTTCAAGATTATTACATGATATATGCTTCTGTTTCATCTCATAAAATTAAACTTCATAATGTTTGTTGCTAGGATGTATATCATACTTACATATTCATAGTTTCTTTGACAATATCTACTCTTTAATCTTGGTCATGTACATAGTGAAGCATTATTTTAAAAGTGTAATTATGCACAAAGACTTCATCCTAAAATATTCATCTTAGACAAGTTTCAAACTTGCTGAATAACAAAACTACTCTTCTTAAAGTGGCATAATGTTTTGTTTCTAATTACTGCTCTCTTTGTGTGGAGGTCTATGGTTAATAACTACCTCGAGGCTCTTCCTGAACGGCTGTGCGCCCAAATGCCTCAACTCAACTGGATGTGAGTATTCATCAGGGATTAAATTTGTTTTATGCTAAGATTAGAAAAACTAGTCATGAATGTAATTCTAAATTATCTTAAAAATCTATCTGTAGCTGGGCGTGGTGGCACACGCCTTTAGTCCTAGCACTTGGGAGGCAGAGGCAGGTGGATCTCTGTGAGGTCAAGGCCAGCCTGGTCTACAGAGTGAGTTCCAGGACAGCTGGGGCTACAGGGAGACCCTGTCTTGAAAAGACCAAAAATAAATTAATTAATTAATCAATTAATTAAAAAATCTATCTGTAATTTCTTTCCAAAACCAAAATCTAATTATTACTTCCTGATTTAAAAATCTTTGCAAGAAAACAGAGAGTATAAGGGTTTGGAGGGTGGGGGGGAGGACTATGCCCTAGGAACATTAGATACTTGTGTGCAAATAGTCTTATGTAACCTTGTATAATAAAATAATAAATGGGTCTGGAGAGATGGCTCAGCAGTTAAGAGCACTAGCTGCTCTTCCACAAGACCCAGGTTCGAATCTCAGCACCCATATGGCAGCTAACAACCATCCATAGCTCCAATTCCAGGGGATCCAATACCCTCTTCTGACCTCTGCAGGCATTACATGACACAGGGGTACTTACATATATGTGGGCAATACACTCATACACATAAAATAAAAATAACTAAGTCAAAAAAACAAATAATAAAATGCTCTTTTGATGATATCTGGGATATAGCACTTGGGAGCTTGGGGCAGGAGAATTTAAGTCAAGCCTGGGTTACATGGTGTCAATGTATCGAAAACAAATAAAAAGCTCCTCTGACACTCCCAAAGGTGGGAGGTTGTGCTCAGCCTTCTCCACCAACACGGCTTATTGCAGAGCTAACCCAGAGCCTGCACCACTCACAGAACCATTTTCTGCTCTACTTTTAACAATCGTCCTAGTCCTACAGTTCCACTTTAACATGGTCTTTTATTGCTTGATCTAACCACAACTCACTAACAATGTATCAAAGATGATGGTGTAACATTATCTGATAGGAGACATTTCAAGGTCGCCATATATACCCTGTCCAAAAAGGCTTACTTCACTAAATAATGTTATTTACTGTTTCTTAAATGTTTTTCTTGGCATTTTCCATCCTTTGCCCATCCACTCTCTTCCTGCTCTCTACTCCACATGCCCCTCTGTCTACATACAGCACACTGTCCTCCTAAACCAGTTCCCTTAGCACATCTCTTCCTTGAACTGGAAGTCTTGCTCCCTTATTCTTTTCGCTAACTGCAGCACTTCCTTCCGACATCAACTGAAAGCAGGTGTCTAATAGTTGTTTGGACCTACCAGTCAGCTTCAGTGGCCGCTCATACAAAACTTCCATTGCTGCCCTTCTCTACACCTCACATGGGTCTTGGGACACTGCCACCACATAGTCGTCGTGTGTCTGTCTGTCATCCCCTATTGTTCCATAAGTTTTCTGATTCCCTGGGCATCATAGCACTCACCCGAAACCCTAGCACTTGGGAGGCAGAAGGAGGAGGATCAGGAGTTTAAGGCCACCCTGGGTACATGAAAGGCAACATAATTTAAACCAAGGATGGTGGGTGATACAGACTTCTAGTCCCAGCATTTGGGAGGTAGACACAAGAGGATCAGAAGTTCAAGACCAGTCTCACTTACATAGATTCTGAGGCCAACCTGGGCTACATAAACCCTAGTTTTAAAAATCCCTATGAATTAAACAAGTACATTTAAACAACAGAGTATCTCATGGGCAAGGCCTGCCTGGGTTGCATAGCAAGATTCTGTCTCAAAAAGAGAAAGATTCATTTAGAAAGTGGGCACTAGAGTCTGCTTTTCTCATCCCCTGCTATCCTGGATGCTCTGAGTAAGAATTTCAGAATGTTTAAGGGGAATTTCCCCCAACATGTGAAATGCTCACTGTCCCAAGGAATCACGTGGCAGAAAGATGTCCCCTGCTCGTGCTTTTTAGACTGGCGTCACAAAAGCATTTGTGTTACTTGCTTAACCATGTGACCAGTTGGAAGTTAAACCTCTGGGCATCTCAGGTGCCTGGCTCTTCTGTTGAATGGGATATAGTAACACCGGCAACAAAGTATGTTAGACATGCAGAACTGCCCCAGCTCAGTGGATGATAGCTGATGTTCAGGCAGTCCTATTGCTAATCATGTGCTGCCCAGTACAGAGAGGCACTCCTTCCCCTAAATACTTGGCTTCTCTTTCCTTCCAATTCAATAAGTTTTAATAACAGTTGGAAAGAAAAAGAAAATGTAATATTAATTATAGAAATCCCAGAACAATTAGGAAATATGCCAAAAAAAAAACAAAAAAAAAAACAAAGTTCAGACCTGTTATATTGGTAACAAGCACCTGTAAATACATGACTTATACAAAAATACTAAAAAATTTTTCTTTCCATGGCTTTCAGGGATCTGGAAGGCAACAGAATAAAGTATCTTACAAATTCCACGTTTCTATCCTGCAACTCCCTCACAGTGCTGTAAGTACACATGGACTTCAGTAATGAGAAGAAGCCCTGTAGATCGGGAAACTCTTAAGGAAACATTGATAGTGGATTTGAAAATGCTCTTTTGTTTCCAGCCTCTGTGTAAAAGTTCAGTACTAGGAAGATGCACGCATTGGTTTATTTATCTCCTAGTGAAATGAGGGCCAACTGTGCACTACCCGTGACTCCTCACTCTGTGTCTCTCCCAAAGGGGGAAAGGTCTAATGCATTCCGATTGGCCATAGATTCTGATTGGTGCATCTGATTGCTAATTTTCTGGGGGTGGGAAAATAGAGATTGGCCAATTAGCAAATGCAACTATTTTGAGTTTGTTGTAATTATAGTTTTCCATAGAGAGTAAGCACTCAGCAATGTTTGTTGATTGAACAGGTGGCTGGAGAAAATAATAGATCAGAAAAAATTAAAAAGAGATGTTTTCCAAAATAACCAGAATCCAAATAAAGTATAGCTTCACAGACCATACTCGGTGCCTTGAACTGCTCACACAGCACTTTCTGAGATATGGGAACGTCTTCAGTAGGAAAGCTTTGCCTCAGGCACCACACCAGAAAAGTATCCCTCTCAGACCTTGAAGGGGGCTTGTTAGGTGACACCAGAGCAGTGGCATCTCCCAGCAAGAGCTGATTAGAACAGCAAAGGAAGATCCGAAGTGCTGACTCCTGCCACGTCTTCCTGAGAGCTCTTACCTCAGGCTCCACATCAGAAGTGTCTCTTGGAGACCTCAAAGAAGTCTTGTTAAATAACACCCAACAAAAACCCCAGTGCTGACTCTGACCATGTCTTACAGGTTTCTGCCTAGAAATCAAATTGATTTTGTTCCAGAGAAGACATTTTCTTCATTAAAAAATTTAGGAGAACTGTAAGTAGCATCGTCTACTAGGAAGAATATGATTGCTTTCTTCTAAGATTCTCAATTTGAATGACTAGTGAGACTGTTTCTCCACTAGCAGCAATCAAACTTCTGTAGACTATTGGATATTAAAAACCAATTAAGGAAGCCAGCATTATCCTAAAGTCAAGTGCACATTAAAATCATATGATGGAATTAATAGGGAGCTAGCCTAACCTACTTTCTCTACTTATTTTGTTTGGTCAGTTTCATGTGTATTGGGAACAAGTGAGTTTTCCATGGCTTCTTAAACATGGGGATTGTTTATCTGTAATAGCTGGTATGGTTAAGGCTCAAGAAATGCTTGCTGGATTAATAGTAACCTGAGTGAAGTAATGGTGACTAATTATATCTGAATATAGAGGTGAAAATTCTTATTACCTCTTGAAAAATTATGACTTCTGAAACAGGCAAAGCAAACATATGTACTATGAAGAGAGGCTCCTTGAGAAATACTTAGATAACTCACATAATTTTCTTTGTCCAAATACATGTATTATAGATTTAAGACTTTAAAAAAAACATTTGCTCAGTTATTATTTCATTGATACATATAGAATTGCCTCATGGAAGCTAAAATGATATCTATTACATTATAGACAATGGCAGCTCATCCTTCTGATTGGGGCCTTAAAAGAGAAATTGATGTCTTAACCTTTCCTCCATTCATTATACCTGGCTCTATGTAAGGGTCGTGAATGACTCAATAAAAGTAATTTTAAAATAATTACCATAATTCAATAAAATTAATGACTATTGTAAATCAAATCCACAAATATTTTAAGTGACTTGCATATGTAATGTTCTGCACTTGAACTAAAAATATTATCCTTTTGTGGTAAACAGCTAAATGCAACATATTCAGAAGTAACATACTTGGAGAGCCATTCCTGGTCAGGATCTGGAGAAGGGATATGGATTTGGATTACAAAATGGAGAACAGCAGTAGTCTAGGACAGAGAGGGACTTATTTTATACATAAGCTTAAGGAAACACATTCTGAATTTTTTCCTATTCCTCTTTTCATTCTACATGTAGATAGAATGTCGTCCCACAGGGGGCGTAGGAAGCCATGTAAGGAATACTAGCTTTAAAAGCTCAGCCTGGTGCTGCACACCTGTAATCTCAAAATGTATGAAGTCAAAGCAAGAGAATCAGGAGTTTAAGGCCAACCTCCCCTACATAGGATTTTTCAAGGCCAGCCTGGGCTATGTGAAGAGAAGAAGAGAGAAAGAAGAGGGGGGGGCTGGTCATGATTTAAAACCACTAGTAATCCATTTCTGGATTCCTCGTAGCTATCAGGGTAAGTGGGTTAGAGTGGATTGATGGTGGTTTTAAAATCACAAGCTAGTGTCTCTCTCTCTCTCTCTCTCTCTCTCTCTCTCTCTCTCTCTCTCTCCTTTTCTTCACTTTTCTTTCTCTTTCCCTCCCTTGCCCTTTTGGCAGGGTCTCATGTAGCCCAGGCTGAACCTCAATCATTCTATGCAGATCAAGCTGGCTTCAAACTCATAGAGATCTGCCTGCCTCTGTCTCACAAGTCTGAGATTAAAAACATCCACCACCATACCTGGCACATTTTATTATTAATTAGTTGGTTGTATGTGAGTTTCATCTTTTAACAGCTTCCTTAGCTAAGAAAAATATTTTACAATCTCTACAGATTCATGGCTTCAATTGTAACAGCTCTCTTTGCCAAATTTGTAGACTCACTTCCCTGTGATACTTCCTAGATTGGACAATGCTATCATATTTAATTATACTGAATTTCTTATGCAAAATAGTATTGTATAAGAATTATACTTAAACCACTGGAGTATATAGCTCGGTGGCAGAGTGATTGACTGGCAACAACTATATATGATGTGTATATATGTGAGGTATATATATATATATATATATATATATATGATGTATACACCCAAGATTGTCTTGAGTAGATGTTGTGTGGCCAACACTAACTTAATTGGAATCCAAAATAAATAGAAGCAAGACTTGACCTCAAAAAGATCAGTTGGATAAACATATACAGAGCAAATAGGAATCACTGATGTGTGAATGATTAAAAAAAGGACAAAGAGTGCCTTAAACAGGAAATTAAGAGATACCAAAGCCAGGATGTGTTGGCCAAGGGGTGAGAGGAAATTCCAGATAGGAACGGGATGAACAAAATGCCACATTGTCTGCAAGTGACGGAAAACAACCCCCTCGCTGACTCACAGTGGTCTTGAGTAACACATTATCAGGTTGGTTAAATTGGATTCACATTTTCTATTGCATCAAATGGGAAGCTGGTAATTGTTTCCAGTGTGACTGCTGTGGGTTCTTGCTGTCATCAACAGGGACCTGTCTAACAATGTGATAACGACACTGCCAGCACACCTCTTCAATGACCTGCAGCATCTGCAAAAACTGTAAGTTCCCCCCCTCATCATCAGATTTAAATGGCGACATCTTAGCCTTCCAAAATAATAACAGCCATACTTATCCCTCCTTCCTCTAATGGTAAAAAAGGAACCTGTCGTCCAATCCTCTTTTGTATCTCCACAAGAACCAGTTTGGGAGTCTTAAACAACTTCAGTCTCTGTAAGTAAAGCATTCTGATTGTGTCCATTATCATTGTAGTGGGTATATTTTGCTTGGTGACATATTTGTTTCTAACCAGGCATTTCACATGCTGGAACAGGTGTCTAAGGCAATCCTGACCACCATGTCCCCCCAATATGAACTAATTCATAACAAAGCTTCTTTTATGACCATTCAGTTGTATGAAAACCACTTCTGTGGCTGAAGATATGTATACATCCTTCCTAAAAACTGGGCTCATATGGAAAATCTAATCCCATAATCTTCACAGAGAATTAAATTTATAATAATTTTGTTTCTAAAATACTGGCAGAAATAAATATTGTAAAACTTGCCTTATATTTCCCTTTCCCCTTTCTTGAGAGAAATGTCGTAACAGTTTATTTTTACTTTTTAATAAGTGAAAAAAATGCAAAAATATGGATATTCAAAAAGTTGGTGTTCCTTAGTCATCTTAACATATCTTTAACTTATTGTATGTTTTAAGATTTATTTTATTATTTGTTTTTGTGCATGTGTCTCTGTGTCTGCATGTAGGTATATGCACATGCCGGTGTAGACCAGGAAAGGGCAGCAGATCTCCTAAAACTGGAGTTATAGGTAGTTGTAGGATGCCAGACCTGGGTGCTAGGAATCAAACTCAGGTCCTCTGAAAGAATAGCAAATGCTCTTAACCACTAAGACATCTCTTCAGCCCTAACCTATTGCTGTGAAACATAAAAACAGACCAGGATGTGGACTTGATGCTTCTCTTCACTGTGTACTGCATTCCTGAAAGTCAAAATATCAAGACACCCTACATATGGTGCCTTTTTGAAATAATACTATTCCCTAGTTCTTTCTTCACACTTTCATTTCCTTATTGTCTAATTTCTTTTTGCTAAGACTCACTGGCCTACTTATTTCATAAACATTTAATGGACATCAACTTATACATTACAATGCCTTACACATTTAATACATATATGCCTCTACTCTGTGGAATTTTGTAGAGCATCCATCAAATAATCATACCACATAAAATGTAAATGGTGATATGTCGAGGAGAAAGCTGAAGAACAAATGAAAGATGAGGAGGAACTCTTTAAAAAGACTTGTTTTTTTTCCCAGAGGGACCGCGTAATGACTCAGTGGGATCTGAGCCTCTTTAGGTTACACTTCTAGTGTCTAGAGAGCAAAGAGATTCTTCCTCTGTTAAAGATCCACTGGACCAAGGAAACCAAAATCATATTGCAAAATCCTTATTCAGATCAGCTCAAAAGAAGCTATAAAAACCAGACATCTTTCAAATTAACTATTAAAAGCAAAACGTTTCCATTATTTTAGATTGCCTTCTCTCTTTCTGCCTCCTAAGAACAGACAGCTCTTCATTCACATCACCTTGAAGAGGTCTTCCAAAGACCCACATTTTTTCTGGATAAATTCAGATTGTAGGGGTGATCACTGGAGCCTTTTGAGAATATCTTACACAGCTTCGAGGGATTGCAGGAATCATGCTTCCCACTGAGGTCTGAGAAAATGATTGTTCTGGACACTGTTGAATGACTGCTCCCCCTGCCGCCTCTGTGATTTCACTCTAGTGACATAGACTGGGGAGAAGCGAATATTTAAAGCCAGATTCCCACTGGATTATGTTTTCAGGTTGGAAGTACCAGCTCCCTAATGAAACCCAGGAACTTCCAAGGCAATATTAATTAAATAAAAATGAATAAAAATTTTATAGTCACATAAGACATTCATTCATTTGTTTATGTATTTATTCATTTATTTATATAGTTCTGGGGATGGAACCCAGAGTCTCTTATTTATTGGTCAAATATTCAACCACTCATGCCCAGCCCCTTGCAATTTTGAAATCAAAGTATTATATTAGAGCATAATTCTTTATTTAAGTGACAAAACAGCTCTGAATTATATAATATTTAAATATTAATGGTAATTTTCTAGAGAAAGTATACTATAAATTTTTATCCATATTTGAATTGGTAACATAAAACTTTGAAGCACTATATTTAAGACATAACAAAAATGGAATTATTTAAAAGTTTAACCCTAAAAACATTAAACTTATATATATTTTCCAGAGACCTGGAAAGGATAGAGATTCCAAATATAAACACAAGAATGTTTCAGCCCATGAAGAATCTTTCTCACATGTATGTATGTATGAAGGAATGGAGACGAAAGGGCATGATGAACTGTTTCAAACATTCTCACGCCACTGTCTGATTATCACTGCAATGTGTTGATGCAGCAAAAGTCTTTTTATTGAGAACTTTTTAATTTTGTCACCTTTGGTCCCTGTTCAAATAGAGTTCAATATTATGATGTGCCGACATGAATGACCCTTCTCTCTGGAAACACGATGTTTATCCAATTGAGGCCCAATAAGGGATCAGGGTAACAGAATGCCACATATTACACCAGATGAAGTCACTGCCTAAATGGTACTCAGGAGACCTGGAAACATTAATTCACTTCACATGACTGAGCAGTCGGCTGCTCTAAGATTTGAGCTATATAGATTCCAGGTGTTGTTTCTGTTACTAAGTGCACTGCAAAATGGAGGTAATTAATCTTTATCGTAGTTTTTGTTAAGTCACTTTAATATATTTGGCTAAAGTGCACTGTGTAAGCTGTGTTAATATATGTGCTTTAACATGATGATTTCTTTATCAACTGTATATAATCTATATGTTCATCATCTCAAAATTAACCATTGTCATCCACAAAAATAGGGAGAAATCGATGTAAGATCCCAAGTTGGGTGCAGCCAGTCGATGAAAGTGTTGATGAGAAGGTGCTCTTTGGGGAGAACGTTTTGTTTATGTCTGTGCAGGAGGCATGATGCCTAAAGACAGGTGTTTGATGCATATCCACGTGCTTTTGTTCATTTCTCTTTCTGTGGCACCATTAGATAAATATTTAATGAGGCTATCGTTTACTTGCTGCAGGCAGAAGGTGAGTTCTTCTTAGTATAGAGAAGTCTGGCCTTTTCAGAATTTGATAGAGAAGCTGCCACTTTCAATAAAAATCCAAAATGAAGGTCAGGAAGGAATCAACAACCAAGAGAAAACATGTTAGGTAGTTGCTTCCCTGACAAATGACAAACTTCTTTCTCCTTCCTGGCCCCTTACTTATTGAAACACTCCCACCTCATCACCCCATCCCTCCCGCATGCCACTGATCGCAGTGAAAGAGCCAAGATGGTGCTGTCAGAAGTCAATGAACATAACTGAATCCTAAAAGAACCAAGAGATGAAGTTTGTGCCAGGAACTAGGCACAATAAAGTCATATGTCAAATTGCTTTAATTGAATGCTAAGTGTCGTGGCTCTGGACCTTAAGTTGCTTGAAATAGAATTTTCCTTTCATCCCTAACACACCCAGCACTAGATGATCCATCATCTAATTGCTGACCTGAGAAATATTTGTTGAGTCCTTAGCATGTGCCAGGCACTTCTCTAGACACTGAGGATATAATGATGAATGAGAGGAGAAATGTCCCATGTAGCTTTCATTTCACTTTGAAATCAGAGTAAATGAGCCAGTAAATAATAAGCAGCTATTAAATAATCATGAAGATAAGTAGAGGGATCAGTGCAGGATTTGGACGGTCAGTGATGTGGCATTTGAGCAGACCTGAACACATCTTAACAGAAAAGCAAAAGCAAGACTCTCAGAAGGACACAAGCCTCGCTTGTGTGGGGAATAGAAAGTCATCAGGATACCATTGGGTGGAAGGAGGTCCAGCAGCTTGGGATGGCCAGGCACGCAATCAAAGGAGGGCTCCACAGAGTGGCACAGATTTAACTTGCTAGTGTAGAAGCTAAATTAGGAGATGACAAACATATATTCAACTGAAAGCAAAGAGCAGAGCAATGAACTGTAAGACATGATAAAAGAGTGAAAGTAGAATGAATGGGCTTGATGGGAGAAAAATCCCAAACACACAAGTTTGCAGGATGGCCATAAGCCCAATGACCTGGCCCATTCCACCCTTCAAGATTCCCCATGACCAGATTACAAATGCATTGACCACAAATAAACCTGTATTTCCCTCTAGAATTGAAGTCCTTCCCAACTGTGATAAGAAGCCTGTGTTTCAGGTGACTGCTTCTCCTTCCAGCTCCAGTGAGACTGAATTCTCCTAGTCTCAGACTCTTCCCTCCTGCCATATTGAGGAAAAGAAGGCTAGACTTTAATGTCAGCCGATGATATTTTTAATGAGTCACAATAGGTTCCTTATAACGCAAGCCTTGGATGTTGGCTAGACATCAATTTTGTGATGATTCTCTATTTTCTATAATACCCAAGGAGAGACTAATCCAGTGTGCCTGGGGATAAATGTAGAGCCCTAAGACTTCAAATCCCCATAGTCCCTCTGGCTCTCTCCCACCATGCACTTCTGAAGGCCTGGGTCCTATAAAATACTCATCTTTCAAATAACACAACCTAGACTCACAAATTATTTTTTAAAAACCCATAGTATATAACCACCTTGAAACAAAAACAAACCTAGCCACATCCCAAACCCAACATGCAGTTGCGCCCTAGCAGGACTGCAGCTGTAATTCTTGAATCATTGCTGTAAAGTGACTGTGTTTTTTTCCCCCTTTGACTTTAGTTATTTCAAAAACTTTCGATACTGCTCCTATGCTCCCAGTGTCCGAATATGTATGCCCTCGACTGACGGTATTTCTTCATTTGAGGACCTCTTGGCTAACAGTATCCTCAGAGTCTTTGTCTGGGTCATTGCTTTCATTACCAGCTTTGGAAATCTCGTTGTCATTGGCATGAGATCTCTCATTAAAGCTGAAAATATGACTCACGCTATGTGCATCAAAATCCTTTGTTGTAAGTATGTTTCCTGTATAAATAGAATATCTTCTATGAGCTGTAATATATATATATATATATATATATGTACATGTAGCTTATATGTATATATTATATGAAGGCCTTCAACAATATCTTTTCACATAAATTACATTTGGTGGGTAAATTTTATTTTCTAGATATGAATGCAGAACCCTTTATGTTATCAATGAAACAGCCCTGAAAGTTGTGCCTTAGAAATGAAATCACAGGCTGATGAGTGAGGGACAGATGATAGAGAAAGTTTTGTAAGTTACAAACTGAGCATGATTGACTTCAATTACCAAACCACTCATGCTTCACAAGCTGAGAAAATGACTCTATCAACTATACAAGTAGTATATGTTATAACTAACTACTAGTTTTCCTTTTGCCTCTTTTTAACTAAGCATGGAAATGGTGCTTCTGAAATAAGGCAGATTTTGAAATCCATAGTGGGTAGTTCCTTCAGTTCATTTAATCCAGAAGGAAGGATCTAGAAAAATAAAAATACAGATGCTGAGAACAACCAACATACCCTACATGGATTCACCTGCAGGTGCGGACTGCCTGATGGGGGTGTACCTGTTCTCCGTGGGCTTTTTCGACATAAAGTACCGAGGGCAGTATCAGAAGTATGCACTACTGTGGATGGAGAGCGTACCCTGTCGCCTCCTGGGCTCCCTGGCCATGCTGTCCACTGAGGTCTCTGTCCTGCTGCTGACCTTCCTGACGGTGGAGAAGTTCTTGGTCATCGTCTTCCCCTTCAGCAACATTCGTCTTGGGAAGCGGCAGACTGCAGTCATCCTCGCCTGCATCTGGGTGGCAGGATTTCTAATAGCTGTAATTCCCTTTATGAGTGAGGATTATTTTGGCAACTTTTATGGGAAAAATGGAGTATGCTTCCCACTTCATTATGACCAAACGGAAGATATTGGAAGCAGGGGGTATTCTCTTGGAATTTTCCTAGGTAAATTCATTTTTCCTTTCCTGGAGAAACATCCTTTGTATAGAAATGCTATCGACCAGCAATGGCAGCTCTGTCCATTCAGAAAGCAAACAAATGTTATCATCACTCTTTTCTTGGTAAAGGAAAGTTTTTGCTGTACATTCGTAGAGGTTTACATAAAAACTTTTATTATGAAGATTTGCCTGTCAGGATGGTGATCTGGGAACAGCTATTGCTCTTGCTTTCCTTTTGCCTTGTGCTCATAGGTACTGACTGTGAACTCAAAGAATTCTAGTTTAGGGCCCAGTCCTGAAACCCTACCAAAGCTAGTCCTTCTTTTTAAAATCTTGTTATTAGTTAAATAAATAATTATAAAATTCTGGAAGCTTACTGGCAGATAAATACCAGATATATTGCAGTTCTTAAGGCAGCAATGTTAATGATGCTCAATAGTAGTCCTTTTCAGCTTCCTTAATTCTCTCTAGATTTTTAGAAAAGAAGACCTTATATTTCCTGCTTTAAATGAATGGCAAATTTAGGCTTTAAAGTTGTTTTTTCTATTCTGTAATATATTAGTTCTGCTTAATAAAAGGCCTTTCTTTAAATTAAAGCATATCATCCTCTTCATTTCCTTCTTTTTCCTGCATTCTCGCTGTCAACAAGCTTCACAGTACTTTCTTCATCTAATTTCCCTCTGCCTCATGCTCCTCCCAGTGTCTGTCCACAGTTATCCCCTTGTTTTGAAACCTTGCTCCCTCCACTTTGAATTCTAACCTTATCCCATATTGGTCCTTTACTGTCATAGTCCTCCCACCCACATACTTTTATCTGTTCACCATCCCTGTTATAACTTCCTCGACTATCAAAGCAGCTATGTAGCCCTTCAGTGGCCCCCATACTACTTTCAAGGTCAAGTTTAATTGAGTCACTTAAAGCTCATCCTGACATGGGTCTAACCTCTGCTCTCAGTTCTCCATCCAGTCCTTCCCTGAAAAACAAAGCTCTTTATTTACACTGTTTTGCTAATACTCCTCACACAGTGCTCTGTGCAGTAGCTGTGTGTTCATCAGTATATTCCTCCTGCCTCATTTCTTCATGGTTCCTAGCATAGGTGTATTTCATAGAGACCTCCTTTGTGTATGTTCATGCATAAACATGAGTCACATCTACATACACATAATACACTCATTGAGCCAAGGATTTAGTTAGCACCTTCATGGGCTGTGCACTATATTCAGAACTAGAAATACACTATATTCAGCCCTCACAGACCTTATAGAACAGAAAGCAAGATGCAGACAAGCAAGTGCGTCCTGAGAACACAGGCTGATAAACACCATGATAGAAGAGTATGGGATGTTCTAGGGGGCCGCACATCTGAGAACCAGGGAGGCCTTACTAGGAGAAACCGAGCTAGAAGGACAAGGAGGCATAGCCAAGTGAAGGCAGAGAATGATGGGCCTGAGACTATGTTCCAGAAAAAGACAGTGGCCTCAGAGGACCCAAACCAAGAAAGAGGTCCAACGGAAGGGCTACAGAAGCTTGGTGTGGCTGGATCATACAGTTAAGGCATGAGGTTCTACTAAAATGGGGAAGCACCTGTGAGCTCTTACAGATAGATAGCAATGTGCTTGTGACACCTACATGCATGTACACACCACCTCCACCTCCACGACCATCACCATCACTGTCTGTATATGTATGGTTTGCATGTCACAGGCCTCCCTAGAGTTCAAAGTACTTTTGGTTGAATGTGCAGTTTTCAATTAATTTTTACTTAAGAACAGATTAATCCTAGCACTCGAGAGGCAGAGGCAGGCGGATCTTTGTGAGTTCAAGGCCAGCCTGGTCTACAGAGTGAGTTCCAGGACAGCTGGGACTACAGGGAGACCCTGTCTCAAAAAAACAAAAACAAAAAAAAAAAACACAGATTTAGAGAAATTTTTCAAGAATAATGGTTTCACTCATCAACACTTCTCCACTGCAGTGCATTTACCATGTGTGCCCTTCACCCTTTCTGTAAATCTGTTTTCAGAATTTGGGCAGAAGAACATTTTCTAATGGAATCATTTTATTTTATACCAAGGTAAACATTCCGACCACAGGCCTAAGACAATCTAGTTCTATAAAATTCTACTATATTGTAATATAGTGAGATTCTAGGCAATATGAAAAAAATTAGATAAAAATTATCTTGATAGTATTTTGACCATTCTCAAAATTATCTTAATTAGATAAAAAATATCTTGATATAGTATTTTGACCAGTCTTAAAATTATCTTAATTAGATAAAAATTATAGTATTTTGACCAGTTTTCACCAGTCTTACATGCAGTCTAGGTTCAGGTTAAGATTTTTGCTTATAATAAGGAATGAGATTATCACTCTTTTAGATTTTATTACAGCAAAAATAAAATGAGCTAAGGAAACAACAAATCACCATTATAAGTGATAATAATATTTGTGAAAATATAAAATATTTATCCCCAAAAGAATGATTCATTTAACTGTATTTTTAATGTTTTTCTTATTTCCTTTTCTTTTTGGGGGAGCCTCTTTTTGAGACAGGGTCTCCCTGTACTCCTAGCTGTCCTGGAACTCACTCTGTAGACCAGGCTGGCCTTGAACTCACAAAGATCCACCTGCTGCCTCCCAAGTGCCTTATTTCCTTTTCTACACTGAGTCTAAAGGGTTCTAAATCATAATGCTTTAAATTACTCTGAGCAACCTTACTAAAATAAACAAAAATACATTTTGTTTTATGTTTTGTTTTTGGTTTTTGTTTGTTTGTTTTTTGTTTTGTTTGGGTTTTTTTTTTTTTTTCTTTTTTTTTTGGTCTTTTTGAGACGGGGTCTGCCGGTAGCTCTGGCTGTCCTGGAACTCACTCTGTAGACCAGACTGGCCTTGAACTCACAGAGATCCGCCTGCCTCTGCCTCCCACGTGCTAGCATTAAAGGCATGCGCCACCACGCCTGGCCCATTATGTTTCATTTTTATTTAAAATCCAAAATATGAGAAATAGTGTTTCTGAGGCCATTATATTCATAATAAAGTCTAAGACTGTTTAACTATATGTATAAGGAGAGGGATTGTGTTTATTTTTTGAAACATACATATAATTATAGTAATACCTTAAGGGTTGACTTTCCATAGAGCTAAAAACAAAACCAGTGAAAAATGGGGAGGCATTTTTCCCTCAAGAAAAGCAGTCTTGCTCTGTAGTGTACCTAGATCTGAATTTCCGGGTTCCAGTTCTTCATAAAAGGTTTGTGGTTTTGAAATCCCTTTTTGAGGTTAAACAAAACTCAATTCTTTTATCTTATCTCCTTAAGCTGAGGAAGTTTAAACACCCTGAAGCTCCTATGAAAGAATGTTTCTGGAAAGTACCAGTGTCAGTTAGGGGCACAGTACTTAACCTCCAAGAACCCGTGTTTCCTGGTGACTTGCAGACCTACGGTACTAAGACGTGTGCTTTTCCCAACAGGTGTGAACTTGGTGGCTTTCCTCATCATTGTGTTTTCCTATATTACTATGTTCTACTCCATTCAAAAAACAGCCTTGCAGACGGCAGAAGTGAGGAGTCACATTGGGAAAGAGGTGGCTGTTGCAAACCGGTTCTTTTTTATAGTGTTCTCTGATGCCATCTGCTGGATTCCCGTGTTTATAGTTAAAATCCTTTCTCTCCTTCAAGTAGAAATACCAGGTAAGTCCCTTTTATCATTCCCAAGTACATTATGCCTTCTTGGGTCCTTTGTGGGATCAGTCCATGGTCTAGGAGAATGCCTAGTAAATTCTCACATAGTAATTTCTCCATAAATACCTATGCCATCAATACGAAGAATTCTTATCCTCCCCAGGCTTTTGTGCTTAGTATTCTAAGGTAGAAACTGAGCAGTGGGCAATCCAGTGAAGACTGATAAAAAGAGAGCCAGGGAGGAAAACGCGTAAGTTATCTTGCTTCTGCCTGAGCTACAGAATGGTTCTTGGCCAACAGTATGAAAAACTTAAAATATGCATGCCCCCTGGGCATGGTGGCCCACACCTTTAATCCCAGCACTCGGGAGGCAGAGGCAGGTGGATCTCTATGAGTTCAAGGCCATCCTGGTCTATAGAGCAAGCTCCAGGCCAGCTGGGACTAAAAGGGAGACCCTGTTGCAAAAATACCAAAAAAAAAAAAAATGCATGCTCTAGTTCCACATAGACCTCTGGATTAGTTTCTTGGGACCAAAACATATCCAGAGGTATTTTGCCTATTCTTCCTGTGATTCTGATGCACCTACAACCAGATAGACCCACCAGCCCATGTTTCATGGTCCTAGCCATAAAATAGCATACTGGGCTCTGAAGTGTTACATAAGGTAGCCCAGGGAAGTATATCATCCCAGCACACAGCCCAACTTCGCAGAGAAAATCAGCTTTTACTTGTAAGGAGTTTACTTGAAACGCTTTCTGACACCTAGAGATCACAGCCACTGGGAACCTTCTGAGACGTTAGCCCAACTCTGTGAAACAGAGCTTGGGATAATCTTCAGCTCATTGTAAGAATGTCCACTTGAATAACAGATCCATGGTGAGAAGTGTGTCTTACTCTTCATGACAATCCAGTGTCCATCATGGTGTGCGACAGGTGGAAAGCCCTGACACACACATGACAGCAGCTGTGAGGATTTTTTTCCCTTCCGGCTTCTGCAGTTATGTGAGGCCTTGTCAGCTGCCACACAGGAAAGTGGCACACACAACCAAAGCATCTCCTATCGCCTTTATCTTCACCATCAAGCATGCATGACCCTCAAACATGTCAGACCAACTACTGAAAATCAAGGGAGAGTGGGGCTGAGCACTTGGGAGCCTTTGCTGGCCTGGGTAGTAAAAGTAGACACCATGACAATTTGTTGTCAGATCACTGGAAGAGAGCCATTTGAACACGAAGAGCACAGTTAAAGATTAATGAGGCTGGGCATGGTGGCACATGCCTTTAATCCTAGCACTTGGGAGGCGGAGGCAGGCGGATCTTTGTAAGTTCAAGGCCAGCCTGGTCTACAGAGTGAGTTCCAGGACATCTGGGGCTACAGGGAGACCCTGTCTCAAAAATATAAAAAAAAAAAAAAAAGGTTAATGAGAACAGATGTTTCTTGAGTAATATCCAATCTATGACTGCTACATGGACAGTTCAATGTTTACATCAGACCATTTCAAATTTAACAGGATCCATTTGTCCATTGGCTTCCATTGCTCATTCAGTAAAACCCAGAATTAGGATTAACTTTGTAATATCTCTGACCTTGTGCCACCTCATGTATTCTGTGATCCAAGGCCATGGGAATGGTTAGACTTTTTCTTTTGTATGTCTCTGATACAACACCAGCATATGCTGAAGCTTTTCACCCAACTCAGGTGAGGAGACTCCAATCTACTAAACACATCTATTCTGCAAGGCTCAATGCAAATGCTCCCCCCTCCATGGTGCCATTCCAGACACCCACCAACCTACCTCCTCCAGCTTAACTTCCATGATGCTTTGCTGTCAACTTGCTCATTAGCCTCATCTGAGCTGCCTCACACCTACCCGAATTGAGCTTCCTCTGGATTATAAGTTCCAAAAGGGTTGAGACCATGTCGTACTCACCTTTGCATTTCATTTCCCACTGCAGTTTTCATGTACCATTATGTAGTAAATGAACAATCAGCTGCCATGCTGTGGGCTGCCCTAGGGAAAGTCTCATAAGTCAAGAACACCTGAGGCTGCCGATACATATATGAGCCGGTTAACTCCCGGAAGGTCTATTAGTTTCTAGGGCCATGCTAATAGAGTATTCCAGGACTTTTAGTTTCTCACCAGTCTAGAGGTAGATGTCCAAGATCCAAGTCTCCACAGGTTTGGCTTTCCCTGAGGCTTCTCAAATTGTCTCTTTTGCTGTGTCCTCTATGTTCCCATTCATACTATCTCTTCATGTATCCAAATTTCCTCTTATAAAGACATGAGTCAAATGAGAATGGGACCCACACTTAGGACTGCATTTTAATTTACTAACTTCTTTAAAGCCTCTGTCTTCAAATATAATCACATTTAGAGGCCCTGGGACTTCAGCACTTGGATGCAGTAGGGACACACCTCAGAACCCAACACTCTGATCTAGAATCAGGAACAACCAGGAACTGTGGGACACTATGAAAAGATCAAACCTCTGCATCATCGGAATACAGGAAGGAGAAGAATCCCAAGAGAATGGTATTGATCAGATCTTCAACAGAATAATAGATGAAAACTTCCCCAAACTGAAAAAAGACAAACCAATACAAATACAAGCAGCACATAGGACTCCAAATAGACAAGATGAGAAAAGAAATTCTCCACGCCACATCATAGTTAAAATGCTAGACACCCAAAACAAAGACGAAATCCTTAAAGCCACAAGAGAAAAACAACAAGTGACCTATAAGGGGAAACCTATCAGAATGACAACTGACTTCTCAGTGCAAACTATGAAAGCAAGAAGAACCTGGAGCAAAGCATTCCCAGTGTTAAAGGACTATAGATGCCAACCCAGGTTACTATACCCAGCAAAAATGTTGATTATAATTGAAGGAGAGAGAAAAACCTTCCATGACATAAACAAGTTGAAAGAATACAGGTCTGGAAAACCAACCCTTCAGAGAATACTTGAAGCAATTCAAAGGACAGAAGAAAG
>VZQC01014625.1:1657857-1766314 GCA_009823505.1 Rhizomys pruinosus | reverse complement strand
CTTAGATCCACATATATGTATTAGATATATATATATATATTAAAAATATAATATAAATTAATATAAAAAATATATTTATTTTATTTTAATTTACTTTTCAAATTTATTTTATTTTTTTAATTTTTCATATTTTTGTTACAAGATTATCAAATCTAGACCTGGTCCCCCACCCTATTCCCCCACCCACACAGAGCTCATGTATTCTGCCAAACTGCTTTCATCTCTTTCTCATGTTTTTCTCAAAATTTCCATGTGGAAGTTGACTGTTTTTGAGCGAAGTTCACTTTTCAGTCAGTTTTTGATTGCAGTCCTTTTGTTGTATCTGTGTTGTTTGTTGTTGTTTCATATCATCACTCCAACCACTTGACAAACAACTCAAGGGCATGTACACGAAAATACTTACAACTAGGTAATTGGCACTAGCATCCACAGATGAGGGATAACATTCATCCTTTGTTTTCTGGACTGTGTTACTTCCACTCAGCATGATGTCTTCTGCTCCAGCCATTTTCTTTTTTTATTAAAATTTTATTTATTTTTATTTATTTTTGTATGTGTTGAGTGTTAGTGTCTGCATGTAGGTTTGTGCACCCATGTTGTGCAATGCCGTGGAAGGTCAGAAGAGGGTCTTCGATTCCCCTGGACTGGATTCTCCTGGAATTGGATGTTACAGATGGTTTTTAGCCACCATGTGGGTGGTGGGATCAAACCCGGGTACTCTGCAGACAGCCGGTCGCTCTACCCACTAGCCATCTCTCCAGCCCCTTCTCAGTCTTTTCCTGCAAAAGCTCATGATGTCATTTTCTTTACTGCTGATAGAACTCCATTGTGTGATTACCACATTTTCTCTATCCTCACTCAGTTGAGGGGGCATTTGGGTTGGTTCCCAGATCCTTGCTATTGTGAAGAGAGCCGAAGTAACATGGCCATGCATGTATCTCTGCGGGGGTGAGTCTTGAGGGGTACATGCCAGGAGTGGTATGGCTGGGTCGGGTGGCAAGTTCATTCCAAGTCTTCCAAGGGTTCTCCACACTGCTTTTCCACTAGTGGCTGCACGAGTGTTTACATTCCCACCAGCAGTGGATGAGTGTTCCCTGTCCCCACAACCTCTCCAGACACTTGGTATCAATTGTTTCTTGATCCTAGCCATCTTTGGAGTAAGATGATATCTAAAGTGGTTTTGATTTGCATTTCCTAATGATAAGTGATGTTGAACACATTCTTAGATGGTTGGCCATCTCTAATTCCTCACTTGTGAAGTCTCTGTTCAGGTCTTTGCTCCATCTATTGAGTGGGTCATTTGTTTTCTTTCTTCTTTTTTTTTTTTTTTTTGTTTTTTGAGTAGTTATATATTCTGGAAATCAATGCTTTGTCAGGTTTTTCTGGTGAAGGTTTCCCCCACTCTCTGGGATTTCTCTTCACTTCCTTGATTGTTTCTTTGATGTACAAAAGCTTTTGGTTTATGAGGTCCCCTTTGTCAATTTGTCGACATTTATTCTTGCCAGCTGCTGTATGATTATGAAGTCTTTTCCTACGCCCATGCTTATACTCTGCTGCCAACTTTTTCTTCTATCACCTTCAATAGTTTGGGGTTTTCATGTTGAGGTCTTTTATCCATTGGAGTTGACTTTTGTTAAGGGCAAGAGGTAGGGGTTTTTTATTTCATTCTTCTACAATGATGATCCAGTTTTGCCAACACCACTTGCTGAGATTGCTGTCTTTTCTCCATTGTGTCTTCTTGGCCCCCTTGTCAAATATGAGATGGCTGAAATTGTATGGTGCTCAAGTTTGGATCTTCAGTTTTGTTCCATTTGTCAAAGGTCTGTTTTTGTGCCAGTACAGGCTGTTTTTATGACTATAGCCCGTAGATAGTTTGAAGTCTGGTATAGAGACATCCCCCCCCACGTGTTGCTCTTTTCATCTAGGGTTGCTTTGCCTTCCGGGGTCTTTTGTTTTTCCAAATGAATTTAAGGACTTTTGTTTCCAAAGCCTGTGAAGAAACTCTTGGGGATTTAATTGGGATTGCGTTAATCTATACAAGAGTTTTCATAGAATGGCATTTTTAACTACATGTAATTTTTCTCAACCATGAGCATGGGAGGTTTTTTTCATCTTCTGATGTCTTCTTCAATTTCTTTTTTAAGGTTTAAAATTTTTGTGTAGAGATCTTTGTGTCTTTGGTTAGGTTTGTTCCTAGGTATTTTATTGTTTTGAGGCTCTTGTGAGTGTGAAGGTATATATATATATATATATGCTAGACATCTCTGAGAATTAACTCACAACTGTTCTCTGCAGTGTGTCTTCTTGGGTGCTAGGCAATTACGTGATTTTGTGTTTGTTCCTTCGAAGTCTTTTCCCTCCTTCCTCATAGGAAGCAAAAGGCCACCTGGGCCTGAGCCGCTGTCGCAGACTGCCAGCCCCACAGACCTGGCAGGCCCTGTGCTTGTGTTTTCATCCCTCATTCTTTCTAAGTTCTAGCATACTACTATGGGAGAGAGTTAACTGTAAATAATTATAATTAGGGGCTGGAGAGATGGCCTAGAGGTTAAGAGTGCCTACTGCTCTTGCAGAGGACCCAGGTTCGATCCCCAACACATACACATGGCGGCTGAGGACCGTCTGAAACTCCAATTCCAGGAGAACTCCAGTTCCAGGGGAATCCGACACCCTCTTCTGACCTCCGCAACATTGCACAACACGTGCACAAACCTGCATGCAGACAGTGCATTCATACACATACAGAAATAAATAAAATTAATGAAAAAATTAAAAAAATAATTATAATTAAATCATATTCATGAAAACTATTTTATTGTACTCCACTTTATGCTTTTGATATTGTCAGTCTTTAAAAACTGAATGGCCTTTAATAATGGATCCATTTTTATTGCCTTATTAAAACCACATACTTCTTGTCATCCCATTCTTTATTGTCTCCTTTAATGGAATTGTCTTTAATTAAAACTTTTTAAACATTATCTTGTTTTAATGATATTGTAACTTTTGGTTTTAGTTAGCTTTGAATACAAATGAAATGTATACTTCTGTTATCCATCTCTTGTTGCATTTGAAAGTGAGTTGGGAATATTTACCATATTAAATGTAAATGACATTTCTGAAAATGCTTTCTTCAAGTGAAAACCCTTAAGTTTAGTATCAGTGTGTGTGGCTGTGTTCAGTACAGCCACTTTTGAGATGAGATTCTCATGTACGTCCCAGACACTAAGCTTCATATAAAATGTTATTCAAATTTTTTCATTAAAAGTTTCTCCATAATGAAAAAATGCTACTCAAATATAAGACTTCATCAAAAAACTCTAATGGACTTTGATTTGAACATTTAAAATTCACCCTGTTCTGACTTCTCCTGGCTCCATGCCTAGAACTTATACCTAACTTGCCTCTTTTTCTTCACATCTCTTCCCACGTACCAGTCAAGGACTTTATTTTTTCTCTATATTTTCAGTTATACGTTTTGGGGGTCTTTTAGATAGACCCAGTAAAGGGTACCCCAGTTGCTACACTCTGTACCCCTATTCAACATGATAGAAGCTGAAATGACCAGCACCCAAACTCCCTATTGGCAATTGGAGTTACCTCTTCAGAGGAAGTAATGAGAATAGGATGTAGAAATTGACTAGGCACCTTTAGGGGAAAGCCCCCCCCCCCAAAAAAAATTACTAGCTTCTTTCTGGTTGAAAGCTAAAAATTCCCTTAGTTCTGGGAGTAAACTTGTCCCTACCTCAGGCTACATGTCAAAACTATTTAATCCAAAGATGTCTCTAGTTCCACAATAGAGTTCTGGTTTTTCTTTCCATACTTTTCTCTTTTTCCTGAAGTAATATCCTTTTCCTGGAAGATATAGAGTACATGATGAAAACCTCAAAGGACCTGGACATCTGAAATGAGACTGACTAGCTCATTTTCCCATCCCTTCCTTGTACTATGCTCCATTAACTGTTGTCTCTAAAAAGATTCTTATAGAATCTCCTACCTGAGCAGCCCCCATGACACCCCAGGCTGATACCTGAGGCCAAATTAAGGCTATGTTCCTGCCCTATGCCACTTGAAGACTCTTTCCCAGTTAAAAGAAAAAAAAATGCCCCCCCCATTCCTTTTTCTGTGTTTTCAAGGGCTGAAACAATGGAGCCACAGCTGAAAAAAAAACAAAAAACAGACAACACACTCCTCCTACCAGGATGTTTCTCTGCTGTCCTTACTCCACTCTGTTATCAGCTAGCCACACCAGCTGAAACAGCTTCTTTGTTTTGCTCAAGCAGGCAGCTCCAGGAAAAAGAACCATGTGTTTCCCAAGGACACCTTAACTCAGACTCCACAGCTGTGTATGCTCTCTTATTTCCAAATCTATATAATCTACAAACAATACCCCCACCCCCACAGGAAATTTCAAGACAAGACAATATTCAAGCTCTGGCACAGTTATTGCTCATTACATTGTACTCGGTCTCTGGTGAAAGACACAAGTGAGCAGCAGTCTATGAAGAATGTGCAGTTTGGTGAATGAGCTTAATGTTGCAGACAAAGACAAGTCAGATGCAGAAAAAGCAAGTGTAATAGTCAAAGAGATCGGCACCATTAAAGAGAAATCCCACGTTCTATACTAGGACAATAGGACAGATTTCCTCAAGTGTCAGGTGCTTCTGCAGTCAGATGTCATTCGATTCTGCTGAGGGAGAAGCTCTGATCGGCTTCTCCCTGGGAAATGGCACCTTTCACAGGTACCAGCTGGCTGCAGAAATGCTTATTCCACAGCTGAATCCAGGCAGCTTGTAGACCCTCAGATTTAGGCCGGAGAATTGATGGCTCCTCCTTAAGGCCTCACATCATTTAATAACTCCACAAGTTAAGGGGTTGATGACCCCAAGACTTGAATTTCAGACTGGTGGCTGATAGCCGTTCTCCAATCTTACCCACTAGCAAGCAACCAAGTCTGATAGACTTACAATTACACACGCATGAAATAAGGGTCTTGTTAGATGGTAAAGGTAATGAAGAATCCGTTTATTGTTTACAGCAAATCACTTATATAGGCAGAATGACGTCATCTCCCAGCAGCCAATCCCATACCCCTGCATCACGTGCTGTATCACATCTCCCTATGGGGCAGGGTCAGATTCAGACATGCAGGTGGGCAATTAAGATAATGCTGGTGGCCACACGAGGCCTGCATGCTCCTACACTCAAGGCAACACCCCACCCATCTAAGGCTTCAACATGTGAAAATACAAATTAATTTGAAAGGAGAGAGCCAAACTCTTAAGACCACCAGAGGGGTTCCCTGCTCAAGAAGATCCACCTAGGGGCTCAACACTTAAGGCACATGAAGTCTCCCGTGCTGTGTCTCAAGGGGGCAGCAGAATTTGGCAACATTATCTAGTAGTTTTTTAATTTTATTATTTATTATTTTCTGTGTATGAGTGTATTTTCTGTGTATGAGTGTAATTCTGCATGTGTGTAAGTGCACCTGTGTCATTCAATGCCCACAGAGTCAGAAGAGGGCTTTGGATTCCCTGCAACTGGAGTTAAGACAGTTATGAGCCACCATGTGGGTGCTGAGAATCAAACCCAGGTCCTCTGCAAGAGCAGCTGATTCTCTTAACTGCTGAGCGATCTCCAGCCCTATCTATGTAGTTTTATGGACATGAAAGTGCTATAGGTTAGGGAAGCTTATACCAATGTGTGGCAAAGTAGAATCTACTGCAGTGAGTCCTTGGCAGGTCTTTGTATAAGCCTAAGGAGGTGAAACCTAAGTTTCAATGGAGACCTCTGTGTGTTAGAGATGCCAAGGCAGTGGAATATCTGCTAAGCAAAGGCAGAAAGTAGAGCCAGCTCAAAAGAGATGCTGTATGTGCGACTGGCAGCAGAATTGGAGTGGCAAGTCCACTGAAGCTCATTGGAACCCAGCTGATTCCGCATCAAACCCTAGATTCCAGATGTGGAGATGCAGGATTTGGTGTTTGTCCTATTGGGCTTTGTCTTGCTTTGGTTTGGCCTTTCCTGGCTATCTTCCCATTCATTATTTTTAGAATGGTAATATTTATTCTGTGCCATTGTATATCGGAACTATGTAACTTGTTTTCCACTTTTTTTTTTTTGAGACAGGGTCTTCTTATAGCCCCAGCTGGTCTGGAACTCACTCTGTAGATCAGGCTAGCCTTGAACTCACAGAGATCTACCTACCTCTGCTCCCAAGACCTGGGATTATAGGCGTGCACCACCATGCCCAGCTTACTTCACATTTTTGACATTTAACTATAATATGCCACACAGGTTCTTCCCTGATCATGTCTACTTTGGGGTTCTAAATGTTGCCTGTGTTTGAATGTTTGTTTCTCTACATTTGGGAAGCTTTCTGTTACAATTTCATTTAATAGATTCCCTATTCCTTTAGTGCTTATCTCAGCTCCACTTTCTATCTTGTAGATTCTTACATGTGGTCCCTTGATTGTATCCCAGAGTTCTTGGACATTGAGCTCACATTCATTTATTATTATTTCTCTTTATTGATGTTTGAATGTAGTATCCTACCTTGTCATCCACCCATGATATTCTTTCTTCTGCTTGCTCAAATCTATTGGTGATACTTTTCATTGAGTTTTTCATTTCAAACATTTCTGGGTTTGTTGTTATTGCAAAATCTCAATTTCCCTGCAGAATTTTTCCACATTGATGACTTATCTATGATGCTGATATACCCATTATTTCCCTGACTATTTATTTTATTTTGCTAATTTTCTTCTCTGGATTCTGGATTGAAATAATCTGCTTGTTTGTATCCTTTTTCAGGTCATTAATGAATTTTACTAGTAAACTTTTAAAATATTTTTCCAACATTTTACCTTTTTCAGTAGTCTTGGGCTCAGTGCTGGGAGCCAGCCATGATCTTTTGGAGGGTCATTCTGCCCTTTCTTCACATTTCCTATGCTTCTGTGTTGCAATATATGCAAATGTTGATTAGATAACTCTTCCCGTTTTATTTGGGGATTTTATTTTTAAGCATTCTATTCTTTTTAAAAATATTTATTTATTAATTTTATGTGTTTGCATGTAATTCCTGCATGTATGTAAGTACGACCCATTTTTTTAGTGCTGTGGACATCAGAAGAGGGCATTGGATCCCCTGGAACTGGAGTTACAGGCTGTTAGCCACCATGAGGGTATGGAAACTGAACCCAGGTCCTCTGAAGCAGCCAGTATTCTTAACTGCTGAGCCATCTCTCCAGCCACTAAGCATCCGAGAAAGAAGAAAGCATGTTGCTGTAACAGCAACAATATTGAACCATCCTAGATATAACAATACGCTTAACACCAATCAAAGCCCTCTAATACATACATCATCAATGACTGCAAAGCAGAAAATGGCAAAATGGCTGGAAATTGTATATAAATTTTGAATTATGTAGTGCATGTGTGTAAATAGTAAAAAAAAATGGGATAAAAAGGAAAGGAGGCATGGAAAGTGGAGAAATAGATATTAAATAAATGAAAGAAAAAGCATAGAGATTAGAGTAAGAAATTTTAAAAAGGGAAAAAATGAAAATCCTATTGTTAAATACTGAGACACTGGGCCTGAGAACACGGAACACCGTGGGTTGGAGGGCCTCAGTTTCTTCCACCATGATACACAGAAGGCCTGAGGGAGGGGGAGGAGTCAGTTATAGAGATGCTGACAAACCAAACATTATGGGTGGCAGGAGGCTCAACTCAGCCAGGGAAAGGAATAGAGAAATGCAGGTCCCCTTGGCCCAGCAAGATGGCTCAGCAGGGAAAAGCCCTTGCCACACAAGCCTGATGCCCTGAACTCCATCCCTGAAATCAAAGGAAGAAGGAGATACGTCATTGTCAAAGGTTGACTTCCACACATATGCTGGGAACACACACATGTCATATCCACTGAGAACAGCCCTGGAGATTGATAGCTCTGAGTCTGAGGCTATCAACTGGGTCAACCTCTGAAGCGGCCTAACTGCCTCTCTCAGATATAGAAGCTGAGAACCCAAACTTTCAACAGAATACATGACATCCATAGCTGTGTCCTCTAGCAGGATGGCTACTACTCAGGAGGTCTTGAACCTGTGAAAACAAGTCCTGACTGGACTGCCAGTTGCTATGGTTGCTCCTCACTTAAGGACTTAGTAGACAGACACCCTCTAGCTAACACATTAGCTACCTAGTCATAGGTGCACTTTCATATTCTGTTTCATAAAGATACCCTGTACTCCATATTGGAAAAAATGAATCAACACATACATGTTATTACTAGCTAAGTATGTATACATTGTAAATAAGGTTTGTTTGTTCTGAATTAATTCCCTCCCAGCCTAGATGTCCCTGGTGGAATACAAGGTTGATTCCAGCAGAAACTAACACTTCAGCAGAAACTCAGCACTTCAGGAAGCATCTGAGCCCAAACATCCACAGAATGAGGGAACTGTGCAAGGGTGACAAGAAGCAGAGACATCACAAGTCTCCAAAACACAACGGACCACCTGACCACAAGGGCAGGTCTCAGCTCCATGACAATAGTCTGCTTTCATTGCCCCCTTCCACATGATGTACCAGATGGAAATGAGACCTAAAACACATTTATAAGATGTTAACTCATTGTCTTCTCAGCTGATGGCTCTCTCCCCTCTTTTTTCTTTTTTCCTCTCCCTCTATCATCTCTCTCTCTCCTCTCTCAGAAAGGCACATTTTTAAAGATCCACTTCCTATCTCTGCTCATTGACATTCGCACCAGAAACAATGAGCTCTGGTCTCTGGTTACTTACTCTGGTAACTTGAGTATGGACTCAGGACTCCCAGGTTAGGGAGGTAGCTGCCTAAGACCAGAAAGCCCTGGGACCCGGGGGTAACAAACTCCCAAACAGCTTCCCAGTGATTTCACTTTGAGGACTTTCTTCTCCTGGTCCCTTCACTTTCTGTCATCCGCAGGTGATAAATTGAATCTCTGAACTTTATGGTTTGGATCCTTGGTTAAGGTTTGTCTCTGGTCTCTCATTTAAAGGCACTTTCTCTTGTTTATTTGTTCCCAGATTATGGCCCCTGTGGCTTCTGATTTAAAAGTACTTTTCTATTCTATTCTGTCTGGTTTATTTTAGAGCTCTATCAGACTAGTTGGCTGAGCCTCCATTCCTGGCGACAGCCCCATGAGGCACATCTTCATGAATTGGTCTGATTAGACTTATGACCCTATGGGAAAAACATAACCATTTTCTGTCTCTTCCAGTTTTTCAAGGGATCTGATGCAAAGCTTTCTGTATCCAATACAATTACAAGGTTAACATATAAAGATGTTTGACTTTCTATAAATTTTCCCTTTTGTCTTCTTGCTTATACAAGAAAGTTGGCTGTCCAAGGTCATGAGAACTATTATTTTGGCCAGCTCTTGCTGAAATGTTACATATAATGTAATAATGTAATAATATAAATGCATTGTAGCACTCAGACTTTTTAGAACAAAAGAAAAAATATGTGAAGGAGCTTTAAAAACAAATCCAAGTATCAATAAATTCTGCCTAGGATCTGTAACAGACAAGTGCCTTTATAGTTTAACAATATGTAAGCAGGTAATTTTATTTGTTCCATTCTGTCATAAATATAATTTGGATTCAACTTTCTTATAATAAGTTAAAACCACTTTAAAATATCATCTTACTCTAATAAGACTGGCTAGGATCAAGAAAACAAATGATGCCATGTGTGGTGGTGCATGCCTTTAATCCCAGCACTTGGGAGGCAGAGGCAGGTGGATCTTTGTGAGTTCAAGGCCAGCCTGGTCTACAGAGCGAGTTCCAGGACAAATGGGGCTACAGGGAGACCCTGTCTCAAAAAGACCAAAAAAAAAAAAAAGAAAACAAATGATACCAAGTGCTGGAGAGGTTGTGGGGAAAGGGGACCATTCATCCACTGCTGGTGGGAATGTAAACTGGTACAGCCACTATGGAACTCAGTGTGGAGAACCCTTGGAAGACTTGGAATAAACTCGACACCTGACCCAGCCATACCATTCCTGGGTATGTACCCACAAGACTCACCTTACTGCAGAGATACATGCACAGCCATGTTTATTGCAGCTCTCTTCACAATAGCAAGGAGCTGAGACCAATCCAAGTGCCCCTCAGCTGACGAGTGGATAGAGAAAATGTGGTACATCTACACAATGGAGTTCTATGCAGCAGTAAAGAAAGATGATATCATGAACTTTGCAGGTAAATGGATGGAACTAGAAGATATGCTGAGCGAAGTAACACAGCCCCAGAAAAACAAACAATGAATGTTATCCCTTATCTGTGGATGCTAGCACCAACTACCTAATTGTATGGCAAACTGAGCAACGTCAATGTGATCTGAAAACAACTGTGCTCTTATGTTGTAGAATCCCTTAAAAAATAAACAAATAAAGCAAAATACAAGTTAGTAAATTTATGTTTCTATGCCTCATAATATTCAGAAAGGATATAAAGCTAAATGGAAGCAGTAAGCAGAACAGAAAAATGTATCCTTAAAAAGGATTATATTGGGGCTGGAGAGATGGCTCAGTGGTTAAGAGCGCTGTCTGCTCTTTCAGAGGACCCAGGTTTAATTCCCAGCACCACACTGTAGCTAACAACTGTCTGTAACATTAGTTCCAGGGGATGCAACACCCTCTTCTGACCTCTGAGGGCATTGCATGACCCGGATGTGCTTACATGCATGCAGGCATTACACTCATACACTAAAAGTAAAGTCTTTCTTTTATATAGAATGTGCTATGGCGAATGAAATTCTTCTAACATTCCTCCTGTGTTCATTCAGATAAAAACCTGACATTTGGGCAGTCTGGTAAAAACTTGGTGTATCTCACTTGACTGACAAAAAGTACTTTGTTGTTGTATATATAAGATACATTTGTATATTAGAAAGGGAATCTGATTGTGGTCACTAACACTTTTCCTGAAATCTGTAGGTTTTGATTTCTATTGGTACTATAGACCTATCATCCTAGCCAGCCAAAGATTTTCAAAAACAGAAACCAAATTTATGTATTTATAAATATACATGTATATCTTCTGTGTGACTTTTCTGGTTCTTTTATATGCATTTAAATGTCTTGTATTATATCATCCCTCTAAAGTGCAATGCTTAAAAAATTACCAATCTGGTATGCAAACCAGAAGTGTTAATAAGGATAATATTTCCCAAGCCTATGTTCATACACTCCTAATAGTATAATGCTTCCCAATAATTAAAGGTAGTAGACACTGGTTACTGAAGGAGTATATATGCAAACATCTGTAGACAAATACTTAATTTTTTCCAAAGTCAATTTTTTATCGAAGCTCTGTGCATTTCATACAAAATTACAAATCAAATCTAGACCAGTGTTCCCTTCTGCCCCCCCACCCTACTAGAGCTCACGCATTCTGCCGAACATGTTTTTCATCTTTTTCTCAGTCTCTCTCAAAATTCTCTATGCAGAAGTTTACTGTTTTGAGCAATTCTTTGACCCAGTCTTTCTGTTGTTGTTGTTGTTGTTGTTGTTGTTATTCCTTCCAATATGCATCATCCAAAATATGCACATATGCATGCCACATATATCATAGGTTTTAACATCTTCAGCTTATGATATATTTTTTATTAGGCTAAAAGATGTCATTTTTGAAGTCTCCTCCTTGGCAAGCCCAAACCACCATCAGTTCTGCCCTTGTGTTCCATACTGGGGTTTTCCCTTCCCATGGTCACCAAATGAGGTCCAGTAAGCACTGCGTCCTGTCTTGATCTTCCTGTACTGGTCTCCATGATATAGCTTGGGTAGTCCAACAATGGCAGTCTATATTCTGAAGAGGCAGAAACCCCAGTAGGAGTTCAGTCCACAAGCTGGATGTCTCAGCAGTCCCCATCGAGCACTGAAGGTTTGGAGGATTCTTGGAGAGACATGAGTCTTCAGTCCATATTGGAAGGCTGAAAAGCTGTGTCTCACGTCTTTGAAGGATGGCAAAAGTAGTGGCAGCCACAAGGTAGCTGCACTTGCCAGTAAGACAGGCAAAACAACTGTGTTCTTTTTTTATTTTTTTTACCTTTTGTCTAAGATCTCAAGTTTTATACCTGAAGTACAGTTTCTCAGGACTATTTATTTATTTGTTTATTTATTTATTTATTTATTTATGGTTATACTTTCCTTTTGGATGTTTAAGGCCACACAGTTATCCCAGATTAACCAAGGTTTTTGTTTTCTCAGGCTCAGTTGAGGATCTGGTCCTCAAGGGTCACTCAGGTTTTGGGGGGGTAGGGAGCCCCTGGCTCCTTTTGGCTGACAAGTACTTAATTTTTAAGGTATCTTTGCTTAAACACTGTTGTTCTTAGTTACGTTTTATACTCTCCTCATAGAGAAACATGGCTGCTAACACTCTATAGAACAACTTCTAATGAAGAAAACCTAAGCCATTAGTGTTTTGTTTTGCTTTGTTTTATTTTCTTTGTTGGAGATGCTAAGATGTCACCCATTAGACAAACAAAGAAACCCCAGGTAGGCCTAACCTAAGTGGTGTTTCTTCTATACCTCTTAGCTGCTTAAAATTGGCCATAAAGTATTTATTTATTTATTATTTATCTATTGGCCATAAGGTATTTATTATCGCCAACTCCTTGTCATCTGCTACTCACCCCTTAAAACACACAGCGTGAGATTAGATCAGACCAACCTGGAATGCTCTCATTCCAACAATGAGGTGTAATCAAGACCAAATCACCAAATGGTTAATCAACAACATCTTCAGAGAGTGCTGTTCAGAAACAAGAAGGGAAATTGTTGGGACTGGCATCAAATGACACTGGACTTAATGATACTATCCCGTAATCTCAGTTTGGGAGAAGCTGAAGCAGGAGGATCATGACTTTAAATCCAGCCTGGACATCGTGGTGAGACTGCCTTGAAGCCAATAATAAAAAGGGAGTGACTGGTGCCAGGCCTTCTGAAAGTAACTAAAGCTGAGAGGCTATTTTAAAATGGTTCTTATCAGTGGTTTCCTGACACTAACTAAATGTTTTCTCACCTCGACTCCTACATGTATTCTGTTTTTGATATTTGTTTCAGAGATTTTCATACCAAGTCATAAATTCTTGCTATTGCCTGTGGTGTGCTCTCGTATGCATAACATTGTACTGGAGAATTCCTTTTCTTGTAAGAAGCCAGCTTGACAATCCGCAGGTGCATGGCAACAGAATACCATAGACCGATCTTATAGAAGTGAGACTTACTGCTAACAGTAGATGAGGACACTTTCGTATTCTGTCATTATAAAGAGACACTTATATTCCATATTGTAAAAAGAAGCCAACACATATGTAGTCAATCCCCCAGGCCTGTTGGGGAATTCCATGGTACGACCGTGAACGAAAGGGTGTGAGAGGGGGCTGGAGAGATGGCCTAGCGGTTAAGAGCGCCGACCGCTCTTACAGAGGACCCGGGTTCGATCTCCAGCACCCACGTGGCGGCCGAGAACCATCTGAAACTCCAATTCCAGGAGAACTCCAGTTCCAGGAGAATCCGATGTCCTCTTCTGACCTCCGCAGCATTGCACGACACGGGTGCACAAACTTGCATGCAGACAGTACATTTATACACATACAAAAATAAATAAAATAAAATAAAAATTTAAAAAAAAAAAGAAAGGGGGTGAGAGACAGAGTCAAGACACAGACCCTGGGAATCGGATGAACACAGGCAGAGGGCAAGCTGCCAGGGATTAATTAATTGGGGCCAGGGTTAGGGTTTATGTACTATTAGCATTCCGCTCTCCTCTTAGTGCAGTCATCCTGTCGCCTTATGATTGGCCCAGGTCTGCAACTCAGCTGCTTCAATGGTCTCGCCTGCCTAGGGCAGGTTAGGTTGATGAGGGACAAGCTCTGCGCAGGTGCACTGTGTAATTCTCAACATTCTGGCTACTACACACATACATGTTTATTAGTAGCTTAGCATGTGCACATGGTTAAAGGTTTGTTCTAAGTTAACCTTCTCCCAGCCCAGATGTCTCTGGAAGAATTCAAGGTTGATACCAGCAGAAACTAACTTGACTCTGTTTCGAGAAATACCTGAATCCAGACATCCAAAAAATAAGGGAAGTCTGTGAGGAATGATAGATACATACATCACAAGTCTCAAAGGTGTAGCTAAACACCTGACCGGAGGGGCAAGACTGATATTCAGTCCCTGGAGGAGAGATGGAAGACACATTTTTAGGATGCTAAATCACTGTCTTCTCAGATTGCTGGCTCTCTGAGTAAAGCACACTTTTAAAGACGCCGCTCATGCCTTTTCTCACTGGAATCTACGAGTGGCAGGCAGCATGAAGCTCTGGAATTTGGGGCTATTCTACTTGCAACTCCAGGATATGATCTGGGGAGTGTCAGGAAAGTGAGAGTTAGCCTAGCCCACAGTCTGTAAAGCTAAGTTTGGCCAGCAGAGGACTCCCCTAGGCCAAGAAGAAAATTAGCAAGGTGAACAAACATTGGAAATGTGAAATATAGACTCAAAGACAGAGTAAACATAGGAAGGATGAGAGTCCAGCAGTTCAACTGGCCCTCTCTACCCCTGCACGCTGAACTGGCAGTATCCACTTGTCTACAACCCAGAAAAAGTCTGCTGCAATCCTTCTTTCTTTTCTAATATTTCTGATTCTCCCCCTTTCTCTTTTTGTTACACTTTCAGCAGTATTTGTACTTCATTGTGTTTTTAACTTTCTATATGTTTTTTCCTCCACATATTCATCTAAACTTGTTTGTTCATCTTATTAATTATTGATGAATGTTCCTTCCCCCACACACATATTTCCTCCTTATTCTCCCTCTCTGCATGTCACAGTCATTTGGTTTTACATTATTAATTCTTTTTTTAATCCTCTTCTTTTTATGTTTAATTCCTTTTTAATTATTTATTTCTATTTTGTTATGTGCATAAGTGTATTTCCTGCATGTGTGTAAGTGAAACCATGGAATGGTTTGCATGTATGCAGTGTCCGTGGAAGCCACAGGAAAGCATTCAGAGTCCCCTGGAACTGGAGTTATGGACAGTTGTTAGCTACCATGTAGGTGCTAGAAATAGAACCCAGATCCTCTGCAAGAGTAGCCAGTGCTTTTAACCACTGAGCCACCATCCAAACCTTAATTCCTCTTCTTATATTTTTCTAATTTTTTTGAACTTTTTGTTAGTGTGTATCTCTCTCTCCCCACTGTGTGTGTGTGTGTGTGTGAGAGAGAGAGAGAGAGAGAGAGAGAGAGAGAGAGAGAGAGAGAGAGACTTGACAGCAGATGGAGAGGAAGGAACCGCAAGCAAGGAGCACATGAAAGGTGGTGAGGAGAGGGGACAAGTTAGAACAGGCTATAAGGACCCATGTACAAAAATGCTGTGATCAAATCCATTACTTTGTGTGATAACTTTTTTAAAAATTTCCTCTCAGCTCCTTTAAGTTCAAGACTACAACCTAAGTAAATTTCTTACTTTTCTTAATTTTTTTTCCAGAACCAAATCAGAACATGCAAGTCTGTCCAAGTGAAGTAAGAGATCCTTGTCAGGTTTAGTGGCCTGTGTATGTTCTAGCTTAGAAAGCTGAGGCTGGAGGATTGCCACGAGTTTGAGGCCAATGTGGGCTGCATATTGTGTTCCTCCCAGGCTTCCCAGAGAGAGAAGGGGGGACCCTATGTCAAAACAATAAAACAAAACAAACACAGTGAGAATATGTTGTGATTCCATGACACAGCACTTGCCTGGCATGTGTGCAGCCCCAGGTTCTGTCCCCATCACTCAAAAAAAAACCTTCCTTTTTCATAATGTGGTGGTGGTACAGAAGCAGGAGGAACATGAATTCAAGGCCATCCTGGGACATACTGTGACTTTGTGACTAGTTTGAGCTACGTAGTGAAGCCAAGATCAGCCTAAGCTACACAGCAATGTCCTAACTGAAAAATAAAAATGTATAAATAAAGAGCAAAAACAACAAAATGTATGTGATCATCTAGTGTGCACAGGGCCCTGGGTTCAATCCCTAGCACTGTAAAACGAAGGAATAAATACATAAATAAGTTCTTACGCAGGGTTACACCTCTGTGGTAGAATAGTTTCCTAGTACATCCAAGGATTGGGATTCAATCCCCGGCACAATAAAAAAGTATATATATAAAGAGGAAAAGAAGTGCAGTCACTGCTGTGGGTATACTCCTGCTGTAGTTTGGAATTATTAGATTGTTGGGGAAAATTGGAAAAGCTTGGGCAAGCAAGATACACAATACTTAAAATACCTTTAGCAAAACTTAATGGAAGATTCTGGTAGGTGCTCAGGAGAACGGGGTGCTGCTGCATATCATGACAAGAAAGGCTGAGTGAGGCTTCAGGCAGAAATAAAGACTACTGTACTAAAGACCATCGGTGGAGGCCACTCGTGTTGCATTCAGGCAAAGAGCATATCAACATTTTATTCATACACAGACTTTGTGGAAGACTAGATTTCAAAGAGATGTACTAACTAATCTGGTGGACAAAATTTCAAGGCAACACAGCAGTCAGGTGGAATTGGATTTACTTACTGCTTTTAGATAAATGCACAGTGAGAATCCAGTACAAAATAAACAGTATAGAAATGTGGAAATTTTGCAGTTGGGTCAGAAAAGCAACACATACAGATTTGACCAAGCCAAGTGCAGTTGCTAAAGTGATTGAGGTCATTAAAATGAATGTAAGCGCTTTGTTCCATGATGATGGGAAAGACATCTTGAGGGCACCTAAGGAATCTTTTGGATCCTGCCCAACACAGGCTTGCATAGAAAAGTGTAAACAACTTTCAAAGGCTTATGAGAAGAGAATCCCAGAACACACTACCCACACAGGGAAACACAGAGAATTGTTTCTTAGAGATCTGTTTCCCTGTGTTCAGCTGTCAACACACCTAACAGTTGCTATAGCCATGGTTAAAGAAGCTTGTGGCTGGGCAGATCTTGACAACATACATGTGGTGATAGTTTTGCAGCCATGCAGAATGTAAGAGCTCAGTGGTCATGGAGGCTTCAAACAAGATTCTTTGGAAGCCAAGCAATATGTGACATATGTAAAAATCTATGAAAGTAGGCCGTGACAGGAGGGTATACGAAGCTTTAAGAATGACGTCAAAGCTATAATGGAGATTTCAGAAACTCAGAAATGTCAAAAAACCAGAACACCTGGTAAGAGACTGCAGACATCCACATGGGGTGTGATCAGGAAAGACACAGACTTATGTCTGCCCAAGCTCTTCAGAGATCCCACATCTGGGTGACCATCTGGGTTTCAGTCTTGCATTGGTCCAATTCCTCCTTCTTATTCCCCTATTTATCCCTTCTGGAATGGTCATGTTTACCCAGTGCTATTATTTCTTAGAAATCTGTAGCCTCCTTTTGGATTTTTACAGGGACTCATAGCTAAGAGCTTGTCTTGAGTCAAAACAGCCATTAAAGTGGGATTTTGCAGTGACACATTCACTTTTTGAGTCAAGCATAAGTCTTGGGGAGACAGGGGTAGAATGTTATCATTTGGATCTTAAATGTTCCTCAAAGGCTCCTGTGTTGAAGGCTTGGTCCCCAGGCTGTCGTGCCATTGGCAGGTGATGAGCAGTACAGGACAATGTCTTGTAGAAAAAAGTTAGATCATTGAGAGAATGTCTCTGAAGGGGACGTTGAGACCCGCCCACTTCTTTTTTCTCATGGCTTCCTGGCTGCTGTGAGGTAAGCAGCTCTGCTCTGCCGTTCATTTCTGCTATAATTTTCTACTTTGGCTCTGGCCCTCAATGCAGGGACTAACCACATGATCAGACGTCTGAAAACATGAGCTTAGGGAAAAAAAGGAAAACTTTCCTCCTTTTAAAATTTTAATTGGGGGTATTCTGTCACAGCATCAAAAAGCTAGCCAATGAACCACTTACTTCTTAATTTCTTTTTATCACATTCAACCAAAAAACCCTAAGCCCATAGGGAACAATCTGCAGAAGAGGGGGTGTGGTAGAATGTGAGGGCTACGATTGGGGTGAATGGTGAAACTACAGCAACATAGACTGGACACTTATTTGATCAACATGATTGTACATATAAGCCCCACCAGCTGGATGGTGGGAGACATGGGCTGTGTGGGTTTGGGCATAGCTACTTGCAAATTAGTTTTACATGAAGGATGCATGTACTCATAACTTATTACTTATTGTTAAAAATAAATAAATAAATAAATTGGAGGAAAAAAAGCCCCTAAGGCCAGACACAGTGCTGTCCTGTGAGATCAAGTCCAAGGCCACAGTGCGCACCTCAGGGAGATCAGCATCACGGGAAGAGATGAGCAGCATCTCGAGCTGCTCCAGAGATTAAATGCCTCATGTGAGTCTATCTTAGAACTTTCATCCACAGGATACTCCTTGTTGCAGTATCTTTTCTCTCTAATTCTTCCTCTTTCAAGTACTGCTAACACTCGCACTCCCAACCTTTTACTTCTATCCTTCTCTTCGCCCCTCCCCCAACACACACACACACACACACACACACACACACACACACACAGTCTGCTTCTCTGTCCTGTCTCCACTGTTCTCTTCTCCCTGGATAGGCAGCATTGTACTTCTCCCTGAGTGCAGAAGGTATTGGGGAGGGATTATAGTACCAGACTGAGGACAGCAGTAAGATGGATACTATGCTGAGCAAGCGAAATCAGCCTACAGATGACTAATTACAGTCATCTGTAGGCTCTCAGCCTGCTGTAAGTGCCCTGTGTTGTTAACACAGGCCTAACAGCTGGCACTTCATCCTATACCATGAGAATAATAGTAGAACATCACATCTGAGTAGCATTTCATACTGCTGTACACTTTCACACAGCATTTAATTTGTTAATCAAATATTATTTATTCACAACTACTTGCCCTTGCAGACACATACATATGTAGAAACATTTCTCAATGTTGGAATTAATTTATGTGGCAGCCTCGCTAACTTAAGTTAAAGGAATCAGCCTGCTATTTATTTTTTAGCTTTATTTTATGTGTATTGTATGAGTGTTTGGCCTGCATGTATGCAAGGGCACCCATGTTATGCAGTGCACATGAAAATCTAAAGACATTGTCAAATCCCCTGGAACTGGAGTTACTGATGGTGGTTAGCTGCCATGTGGGTGCTGGGAACTGAACCCAGATCCTCTGAAAAAAAAAACAAAACAGTAAGAGCTCTTAACCACTGAACCATCTTTCCAGCACCAAGCCTACTATTTTTTTTACAGCCTTTAAAGAACTTGGAAAAAAGAACAGTTGTCATAAATTCATCAGTTAAGGTTAGGTATGTAATTCTACAGAGGAAAAAGTACAGAACAGCTCCTTTGAATCATCCATTCATTCCTGGGTGTTCATTGAGTGACCATTCATATCAGGCAATGTTCTAGGTGATCTACATACAGATGCAAACACATAGGCCAGCTTACCAGACCTGCGATCTTGGAAAGGCAGTAGAATAAACACTAATAGGTGGAAATGAGTAAAACCTATAGTGGAGTAGAGAACAAGAAGTTCTATATGGAAAACTGAGTGATCAGAAGAAAGGGAGCTATGCTAAAGGAGAGAAAAGACCAGCATGCATCTGGTAAAGGTGGTATGTGATAAAGCAGCCTGCAATCACCATTTCTTCTAGGTCTCTCCAGCTTTAAAATGGGAGAGATAAACTACTTCAAAAAATAACTGAAAGGCTCAAGATACATATTTCAGCACAGAATCTAGAGGTCATTAATAATTCAATAAATACTACATAAATCTGGGGTTGTTTTCTCTGTTGCTGTGGTTTGTTTGCTTTGAGACAGGGTCTCATTATGTAGCCCTGATTGGCCAGAAACTTGCTAAGTGAGACCAGGTTAGCTTTGAACTCAGCTCCTCCTGCTTCTGCCTCCCATATGCTGGGATTAAAGGTATGCATCACCACACCCAGCAGTATGTATATACATACATAGATATATAGGTATATATCTTATAAATTTTATTTGCTGTAGAGAACCTTATATATTAAGACTATAATTTCCCATAATTCACATATAATTCTCACAATTTTTTATTTCTAAAGTCCAAGAATCAAGAAAGTATATATGCATATACATAAATATATGTGTGTATGTATGTGTGCACACATGAGCATGTTTGTGTATGTATGTGTGTATGTATGTATGTATGTATGTATTATATATTCAACATCCAGATGAGTTTTGACTACAAATTTAGATTTCTGTAGTGTATGAACTCCAAAACAAAGACACTTACATAAGACTTAATTCTAAATTAACTCTGGGGTAACTGGAAAAACTAAAGACAGTCTTCTGTAGAGCATGTGTTCCCAAATCAGTTCTCACAAATATCTCTGGAATTTTGTATCCTTATACATACTTCAAAGAACCTCACAAGCAATGTCTCATAGAATATGACTCAATAGTGACATCAGAATAGAGGATGTGGAACACATTCACAACATAGGGGGTCTTAGTACATCAATATGAAGGCTAATGTTGGAGAAGGTGCAATCAGTTTTAAGTCGTGCCCAATTATTTTAAAAATCAGTATTTCAGAGCAATATAATATATATAATCCCATTTATAACACATTCACTATTTTAGTATACAATCTAAAATTAGTTGACATACAACAAAGATGTGACTCATTCTTGAAAGCAAATAAAAATTAAAGGAGACCAATTCTGAGGCCACTTAACTATTACAGCTGGAAGATAAGAGTTGTAAGGTTTTATTATTATGCTTCATGACATAAAGCAAAATATCCTGGTAATGAATAGAAAACTATAAAAAATTTAGCAGAGACATAAAAACTATAAAAAGAAACAATGGGCATCGTGAATCTAAAATATACACTGTATTATGCTCCCATGGTTGGTTCTTTTGGACAAAGATGGAAAAAATACATTAGAGAAAAAGAAAACCTCTTTAACAAATGATGCTTAGAAAACTGGATATCCACATGTAGAAAAACGAAACTACCTTCTTATCTTAACATGCACAAAAATCAATTCAAAATTGATCAAGTGCCTTTTTAAGATCCCAAACTCTGGAGCAAGCCAGTAAGAAGCATTCCTCCATGGCCTGTGCCTCAGCTCCTGCCTCCAGTTTCCTGCCCTGAGTTTCTACCTTGGGCTCACTGAGTGATGAACTATGACTTGGGAGATATGAGCTGAATAAACCCTTTTCTCCCCAAGTTGGAATTGATCAAAGTGTTTTGTCACAGCAACTGAAGACAAACTAGAACAGAAATTGGTACCTAGAGTGGGGTATTGCTGTGATAGACCTGACCTTGGTGTTTTCAGGGAGGATGGCGAAAGTGTTTGGAACTTTGGGCTAGAAAAAATCATTGAATGCCTAAAGATCATTTCTGTGGAGCTTGGAGCAGTTATGCTGAAAGAGCTGTAGATGATGGAGGCCTGGCTTGAGAAGCTTCAAAGGAAAGCAGAGACCATCAGGGCTGTTTGTATATTTTTGAATTGAGAATCTGTGGGTTCGGGTCAGCTGGGGCTGAAGAATCGGCTGTAAGTAGCAAGAGACCAGAACCTGAAGTGAAACTTTTGTTGTACTGGGACAATTGATGCTGGTTATCTGGGGCTGAAAAATCAGCTGTAAGTAACAAGAGACCAGCATCACTGTGGTGAAATCTTCTGGGAGGAATTTCCTCAGGGTCAGCACACAGAAGCTGTGGTTCAGAGGGGGCCTGAGCCTCCATTTCAAGCCAGAAACAGGACTTGGTAGTGTGTAGGAATCTCCTATATGGTTCTGGTGTTGAAATGTGAAGGGGTCACAGACAGCACCCGAGGCTTCGCACTTTGAGAGGCCAGGAAAGGCCATAGGTGAAAGTGCACCTCAGTTGCAGTGAAGACCCCAGGATTGTAGGGGTCATGAAGAGAAGCTGAGGCTTTGTACTAGGAGAGGTCAGAAGAGGCCATTGGTGAAGGTGCTGCCTCAGTTTCATTGGAGACCCCAGTTTTTTGGTGATGCCAGGACCATGGGATGACCACCAAGAGCAGCAGCAAGTGTGGAATGGCCTGCGAGATGAGCTGTGTGTGCTGTGGATGGCAGAGTCAGAGCGGGGGAGCTGCCGAAACCCTTTGGAGCCCAAAAGATCGTGAGTGAATCCCAGGTGTCCAGCTTTGAGCTACTTTGCTGGACTTAGGTTTTGTTTGAGTGTGCCTGATTCTTCCCTTTGACAGTACTTTTTTTGATTTTACAGCAGCCCACAGTTAAAGAAACTTTTAACAGATTGTGAACTTTTAAGTGTTTGGACTTTTTTAAGGACTGTGGGGCTTTTAAGGTTGTAGGTCTAATGTTAACATCATACCTTGGGGACAAGAACTGGAAGGGTGATGGTTTAATAGTGATGTGTTTTGTGTGTCAAATTGACAAGGGGTCAATTGTATTAGATAGCTTTTGTGTCAACTTGAAGAAGGCAGGCTGGGCATGGGCCAGGGGAGCAAGCTAATAAGCAGCACAACTCCATGGCCTGTGCTTCAGCTCCTGCCTCCAGGTTCCTGCCCTGAGTTCCTGCCTTGGGCTCCCTGAGTGATGAACTATGACCTGGGAGATATGAGCTGAATAAACCCTTTCCTCCCCCTCCCCCCAAAAAAGATCCAAAACTCTGAAACTATCAAAGGAAAAGTATCTTAAAAAGAGCCCTAAACAAGGATTTTCTGAAAGGGACTCCAATCTCTCAGGAAATAATACCAAGAATTGACAAATGGGATTTCATGAAATTAAAAAGCTTCTGCACACTGACAGAAACAATTGAGTGAAGAGGCAGTCATAAAGAAGGATTAAACTATGTCATTTGCTGGAAAATGGACATAATTGGAAAGCATTACACTAAGACAATGCATTCATAGCTTATTTATAGGTCTTATGATTTTTATTGATATATAAACCCATTTTATATGTGTGTGAGACACAAAGGGGAAGAAGGGGGATTATCAGGAGGGGAATAGAAAAGCAGGGGACTAACCAGGAGGGAGTGACCATGGTCAAGGTGTACCATACACTTGAAAGAATGTGTCGATATGAAACCCAGCACTGTGTATAATCCATAGATGTCAATAAAAGAAAAGTTAAAGAAAAATATCAAGCTGGGGATGTAGTTCAGTGGTTGGGGCTGGCTTAGCAGGTGTGAAGCCTTGGATTCAATCCTTATCACTACTGGAAAAATGGTGTAAATTGTAAGTTGTTAGCTAAGAAAACATCCTGGAATATAGAAGCCCAGCTGGAGGAAGCGCTGAGATTCAAACATGCTTTTCTGACCTTCATCATCTGTTGAACAGAGTGATTTTTATGCAGTGTGCGCTGACACCTTCTTAAGAGGAGGTCATGCCTCAGACATGTCTGACACCATTTTTCCTGAGTTTTAGCAGGGATGAAGGCAGATGAAGTTATACCCCTGACTTTGACTCATGAAAATGTGCAATCTGCCCTAGGAATGGGACGCATCACAGGGCAGATCTCAAATCCAGGCTCAAGAGGGACTTCCCATGGCTAAGGAAGTATCAGTGTTATTTGGCAGTATTTGCTTCAAAGAGTAAGAGAGAGAACAGATTTAAACACACAGGGTGAGGATCACATTCTAAATCCCCCATAAAAGTGCTGTTATAGAAATACACTGCACAGACCCTACTTCTTGCCCTGTACAAAAATTAACTCCAAATGGATCATAAACCTCAACGCGAAACCCAAAACTCTGAAGGTGATAGAAGAAAAAGTTGGCAGCAACCTACAAGACATAGAAGTAGGAAAAGATTTTCTAAATCAGACAGCAGCTGTGCAGGAAATAAGGTCAACGATTGACAAACTCAAAAGCTTCTGTACAGCAAAAGAAACAATCAAGGAAGTAAAGAGAAAACCCACAGAGTGGGAGGAAATCTTTACCACTGATATATCTGACAAAGCATTAATTTCCAGAATATATAAACTACTCAAAAAACAAAGAATAAAGAAAACAAATGACTCACTCAAAAGAGGGACTAAAGAGCTGAACAGAGATTTCACAAGTGAGGAATTAGAGATGGCTGAGAAACATCTTTAAAAAGGGTTCAACGTCGCTAACAATTAAGGAAATGCAAATTAAAACCACTTTAAGATGTCATCTCACTCTGATAGGACTGGCTAGCATCAAGAAAACAAATGATACCAAATGCTGGAGAGGTTGTCGGGAAAAGGGAACACTCATCCACTGCTGGTGGGAATGTAAACTAAGCACTGTGGAAAGCAGTTTAAAGAACCCTTAAAAGACTCAAAATGAGCCTACCACCTGACCCAGCCATACCACTCCTGGGTATATACCCACAAGACTCATCCTACTGCAGAGATACATGAACAGCCATGTTTATAGCAGCTCTCTTCACAATAGCAAAGAGCTGGAACCAACCCAAGTGCCCCTCAATTGACGAGTGGATAGAGAAAATGTGGTACATCTACACAATGGAGTTCTATGCAGCAGTAAAGAAAGATGACATCATGAACTTTGCAGGTAAATGGATGGAACTAGAAGATATTGTGTTGAGTGAAGTATCATAGTACCAGAAAAACAAACAACAATTGGTATCCCTCATCTGTGGATGCTAGCACCAAATACCTAGCTGTAACGCAAACTAAACAAAGCTAATGTTATGTTCCTTGTGATCTGAAAACAACTGTGCTCTTTTATTGTGAATCTCTTAAGAGTTTCTAGAATTAAGCTACCATTTATTTTCAGAAAGAAAGAAAGAAACAAAGAAAGAAAGAAAAAAGAAATACACTGCAGAGTGAAGAACACTAACCATATATAAGCAGTCCCTGACTAACAAAAATGACAGTATGTCTGTCATTAAGTCCCCTGCAAGGCTCACATACAAGGGGGTAGTTTCTGCATTGTCACCAGGATGAAGCAATCCTTGCGTGGGCTCTCAGTTTGTTCCCACAAGAAGCTTCTAGAATGCTGCCAAAGGTAGATCATGTATTAATTTAATGCAACATTGGACTCACAGGTTCTGTAGATGCAATTTGACAGGTAATTATTTTACTCTACTCTTCAGCAAGGAAGGTAATGTCTGTCCTACACTGGGGAGGCAAAGCACAGCTTCATGGGAATTCCACAGTGGCTGACTGGATTGCTTGTCACCTCTGTCTTGACCAATCTGGATTTGACAGTGATTCCCAGACTGACTTCAAACTTGCCAGCCTGCTTCCTCGGTCTCTTGAGTGCTGGGATTGCAGATATGAGTCAGCATACCTGTTTGTTTGTTTGTTTGCTTGCTTGCTTGCTTGTTTCAAAAAATAATCTGTACTAAAGATTCAGGTTTTACAAAATGGGAAATTAAATTATAGAGTTTTGAATCTTTTTTGTTGTTCTTTTTTGAGACAGGGTCTCCTTGTAACCCCAGCTGTCCTGGAACTCACTATGTAAACCAAGCTGGCCTCGAACTCAGAGAGATCTGCCTGCCTTTGCCTCCCCAGTGCTGGGATTAGAGGTGTATATCACCACACCCATCAATCTTTTTTTTTTTTTTCATGAGGAACTGAAGAGGTTGTTTTTTCCAATAGTAAAATAACATTGTTATGAGGTATGGTGGTGCATCTCTGTAATTCCAGGATTTGGGAGGTTGAAGAATAAGAATCTTGAGCTCCTAGTAGTAAGATCCTAGTTCAGAAAGAAAAGAATATGAAGCCAAGCATAGTGGCGCACGTCTTTAATCCTAGCACTTGGGAGGCAGAGGCAGGTGGATCTCTGTGAGTTCAAGGCCAGCCTGGTCTACAGAGTGAGTTCCAGGACAGCCAGAGCTACGGGGAGACCCTGTCTCAAAAAGACAAAAAAAAATGAATATGGAGATCAGAAGTAAAGGCTGGGAAGAAAGGAAAAGGGGAGAAGGAGGCGATGGGAAGAGGAAAAACTTTCATGAAAAATTCCATTTTGTGAATAGGTGTAATGACTGTTACAAAATTCAGCCACATTGCTAATTTGTTCTCCCTTTTATATTAATTGACCTGGTAGATTTTAATTTCCTAGAATGTGCAGGAATAATTCCCATATTTGTATTTTAGTCAAATATTATAAATTGAAATATGTAAATATGGTGTGGATAGAGAGACAGACAGTGGCTCACACACTCAGTGGTCAGGTGGGTGTCTGGTGGGCAGCCTTGCTGCCCACCCAGGGCATCTGCTGCCCACTGCTAGAACCATAGAGAAGAACTGCGTTTGTGGATTGAGGGACAGACAGTGGTGGCCAGGTGGGGTCCAGTGCGAGGGCCAAAGGAGTAACATCCCCCACCCCACCACCCCTGCGCTCAAGCTACTGATACTGAGGTAGAGAGGATAAGCTGCTGGTGCTGTGGTTTGCTGTGGTTGGGATGTTGCAGCAGTGTCAGTGATTCTAGGCTGCACAGCCAAAGCTGAGGAGGAAACCAGCAGGAAGCAAACTGAGTGACCAACCAGTCCTCCATATTAACATTTGAGATTAGCAACAGAAGCCGAACAAACAAACCTCTGCATCATAGGGATAGAGGAAGAAGAATCCCAAGAGAATGGTATTGATCAGATCCTCAACAGAATAATAGATGAAAATTTCCCCAAACTAAAAAAAGACAAACCAATACAAATATAAGAAGCACATAGAACTGCAAACAGACAAGATCAGAAAAGAAACTGTCCATGCCACATCATAGTTAAAACGCTAGACTTCCAAAACAAAGACAAAATTCTGAAAGCCACAAGAGAAAAACAATGTTACATATAAGGGGAAACCTATCAGAATTACAACTGACTTCTCAGTGCAAACTATGAAAGCAAGAAGAACGTGTCCCACAATTCCTGATTGTTCTATTTTTGTGTATTTTTAAATTCTTCATAATCTTTACTTGAGCTTTTTAGTTGTTCTGTGTTATCTTCCAGGTCTGATATTCTTTATTCTGCTTCCTCCATTCTACTTCTGAGGCTTTTTCCGTTCCTTTTCTCTGAATGTTTGATTTCCTTTTTCATTTCATCTTGTGATTTCTTTAGTATTTCCACTTCTTTTTGGAGCTTCTCAATCTCTTCCTGTAGCTCTTTGCTTCGCTAGATGGTTTCCTTTTCTTTTTCAACTTGAGTGGATTACCTATGTATTTCATATAGTGTTAGAACTCCAGGTCTTAAGTCCTTATCAGAAATATAGATTGACATGAAAATGAAACAAAAATTAATGTTTATTTTTATTTTATGTGCATGAGTGTTTTGCCTGCATGTATGAAGTGCACCCGTGTCATAAAATTCTCAAGAGCCCTGAAAAGGGTGTCGGATCACTGGAACTGGAGTTACAGACTGTTCCAAGCTTCCATGTGGGTTCTGGGCACTGAACCCAGGTCCTCTGCAAGAGCAGCCAGTGCTCTTAACTGCCAAGCCATCTCTCCAGCCCCTATTTATTTGTCTTAATGTTTCTGAAAAAGTTATAAGAAGAGCTTTTATGTTATGAATGAACTCAATATTCTGTTAGGAATTGCTATTAAGATATACTCTGTTAGAAATTGTTACTAAGATTCTCTTCTACCTGCATTTCCTCTTCTAATTAGTAATGCTACTGAAAAAGTTGTCTTTGCACATTTAAACATTTCCATTTTGATCTTGATGTTTTTCATATTTATTATTTCTCATTACATAAATTTAAATATTACAAGAAAATTTTAGAAAAAATGACCATGTAATTCTCATTACAAAAGAGAGGATATGACTCAGCCCAGGACCTTGGTTAGGTTGCTCACAACTGCCACTCAGGGCTCCATGGGGATCTGATCTCTCTGACCTCTGAGGATCCTTGCATGAACATGCACACACAAACACACACACACACACACACACACACACACACACACATGCACAATGTTTTTTGAAAAGATGATGACAATATTCTACAGATAAATCTATGTACAAGGGGGCCATATTTAAATCCAGATTAGGCCCGTGGGTATTGGGAAAGTTCCACATCTTCCAGAAGCTCCAGAGGAAGCTAGCAACTCAGGATTAGGACCTGGGCAGAACAGGTATAAGTACTACTGGTGCCTGGGGAGCTCCATATCTTGCAGAGACTCAGGAGGAATCTAGGAACCCAGGGCAGAACAAGACAACTCCAAGCAGGTCCAGAGGCATGTGAGAAGTTCAGCGTTTCCCCGTAGCTTCAGCAGAAGCTGCAGACCCCAAATGGGGACCTCAGATGACTCTAGGTAAGATACATAGGCAAGTGAAGAGTTCCACAACTCACAGGGAAAGCTGCAGACCCAGGCTGGAGACACTAGCTGACAATTTCTGACCTTCAGATGAAGACTGATGATAGAGACTCTGGTCCTAAATACCAGTCCCACTGAGGTAAATGACACTTCAATCCTGTTGGACTTAGTCCCCCATTGAACATGGAACATGTCAACACTGAAAGACAAAAAGGGTGCTTGGATTTTTTTTTAATTTTTATTTATTTATTTCGGTATGTGTATGAATGTACTGTCTGCATGCAGGTTTGTGCACCCGTGTCATGCAATGCTGCGGAGGTCAGAAGAGGGTGTCAGATTCCCCTGGAACTGGAGTTCTCCTGGAATTGGAGTTTCAGACGGTTCTCGGCCGCCATGTGGGTGCTGGGGATCGAACCTGGGTCCTCTGTAAGAGCGGTCGGCGATCTTAACCGCTAGACCATCTCTCCAGCCCCAGGGTGCTTGAATTTTAAAAAATAAAAAAAGAAAGAAAAACTTAACCAAAAACTAACTCCAGATGTACAAATCCTTGCACAGAAAAAAGTCAACATGAAAAGCTAAGATAACATGTCTACTTCACAGATCATTATCCCCAAAAAATGGCATCTGAGGAAAACGACTTGGAAGAACTACTAGATAAAGAATTCAAAGAATGATTATAAATATTTTCAAATAATTCAAAAAAGATACAAATTACTTCGAGAGAATAAAAACAAAGAGATGAATGAAATAAGGAAGTCAATCCAAGATATAAAAATACAGATAGAATTCCTGAAGAAAGTCCAAACTGAAATAATGCTGGAATGGAAAAACTGAATAAGCTAAATAAAACCTTACTGGAACGCCTCACTGATAAATGAATCATGTAGAAAACAGAAAGTCATGGATGGAAGACAAGGTAGAAGAACTGGCTCACTCAGCAAAGACCAATGATAACTTGAGAAATAGAAACCAAAAGTGGGAGAGGTGCAGGACACCAGGAAAGGAGCTAAGCTTTGGATCATAGGCACAGAAAAGGAGAACAGCACAGCAAAGGCAGAGAAAATATTCTCAATAAAATCGTAGAAGTCCCAGACCTACAGAAAGATATACATCCAGGTATAAGAGGCCTACAGAGCACCAAGTAGACAGAACCAGAAAAGGAACTCCCCACAGCAAAAAAGTTAAAACATTAAAGATACAGAATAAAGAAAGGGTGTTGAAAGCTGCAAGAGAGAAACAACAAGCCACTTATAGAAATTGACCTATTGGAATAACGCTTGGTTATTTAACAGAAACCTTTAAAGCCAGAAGGGCCTGGAAAGATATGTTCTAAGCTCTGAAAGACCATAATAGTCCACCAAGACTATTATACACAGCAACTAACTACTAAAATTGAAGGAGAAATGAAAACTTTCCAAGATAAAAAGAAAAACAGATTAAAGGAATTTATAAATACTAAGCTAGCTCTACAGAAGATATTGGAAGGAATATTTCAGTCTGAAGACAAGAATAAACACAACCATGGCATCACAAGGAACAAGTAAACAATTCCAAAACAGTTTATCAAAAGAGATCTAAGAAAACACTACAAAATGATAAAATGATAAGAATTCATTAATATCCTTTAATAATAATGTAGTATTAATAGTCTCAATTTCCAAATAAAGAGACACATGCTAGCAAACTGGATTAGAAAATAGGATCCATGCTTTTGCGGTCTCCAAGAAACATACCTCACCATAAAAGACGATACCACCTATGGTGAAAAGATGGAAAAAGGTATTCCAAGCAAATGGAACCATGAAACAAGTAGGTGTAGCTATTCTAATATCTGACAAAATAGAGTTCAAACAAAAAGTAATTACAAGAGAGATGGAGGGTTACTTCATACTCACTAAATGAAAAAAATCTACAAGAGGATATTATAATTCCGAATGTATGTACACCAAACCTGAGTGCACCTAACTTCAAAAAAGACATACTACTAGATCTAAAATCACAGATTAACACCAACATAGTGATACTGGATGATTTCAGTGTCATACTGTAACCAATAGGCTGGCCATCCATACAAAAATTAAACAGAAAAACATTGAACTTAAATGACATCATAGACCAACATCTACAGAACATTCTACCAAAACACTACAGAACAGACATCTATCTCAGCAGCCCATGGAATTTCCCCCCACATCAATAACATATTAGAACACAAAGCAAATCTCAACAAATATAGGAAAATTGAAATAGTATTGTGCATTCTATCAGATCAGAACAGAATAAAACTAGATATTTCACAAAGTACATAGACTCATGGGGACAAAACAACATAGTACTGAATGATAATTCAGTCAAAGGAGAAATCAAGATGACAATAAAAATAATTCTAGAATTGAATGAAAATGAAAATACAACATACCAAAATCTATGGGTTGCATGATGGCAACCCTAAGAGGAAAGCTTATAACATTAAAGGCTGACATCAAAATTATTGAGAGGTGTCAAATTAACAGCATAATGATACACCCAAAAGCCCAGGACAAATGAGAACAAAGAGCACCGAGAAACAGCAGATGGGAAGAGATAGTCAACATTAAGCCTAGAATTAATAAAATAGGAATTAAAAAGTACAAAGAATCAATGAAACAAAGAGCTGGTTCTTTGCAAAGGGGAAGATTAACAAATCTTTAGCCAAATTAACCAAAAGAAAGAAATAGAAGATCAAACTTAATAAAATTAGAGATGAAAAGGCAAACATCACAGCACAAACTGAGAAAATTCAGAGCATGATAAGAAATGCTTTAAAAACTTATATGCCACTAAACCAGAGATTTTGAAAGAAATTAATGAATATCTAAATGTATATGACATACCAAAGTTAAATCAAGATGAAGTAAAATAATTTAAACAGATCCATAACAACCAATGAGATAGGAGCAGTAAAAATCTCCTGATTTATAAAGGTCTAGGGCCAGATAGATTCATAACAGAATTCTACCAGACATTCAAAGAAGAACCACCACCAACAAATCCTCAAATTATTCCATAAAATAAAAAAGAAGGAACCCTTTCAAATACTTTTTACAAGCTAGTATTACCCTGATATCAAAACCAAACAGAATCCCAATAAAAAAGAATTATAGGCCAATCTTCCTAGTGAACATAGACATAATTTTTTTCTCAGTAAAATGCTTGCAAAACAAGTTAAGTGTACATTAAAAATATATCTACTGCGATCAAGTCAGTTTTATCCCAGTGACAATGGGGAGTTCAACATACGTAAATCAACAAACATAATCCACCTTGTAAATAGACTCAAGGATAGAAACTACATGATTATCTCATTAGTTGCACACAAAGCCTTTGACAAAACCAACATGCCTTCATGATAAAATTCATGGAGAATCTAGGAAAATAGAACATATCTCAACATAATAAAACCAATATATAACAAGCTCACTGCCAACGTGCTAAATGGAGGGAAAACTCTAGGCAGTCTCACTTAAGTCAGGACAAGAATGTCCACACTATTCCTGTTCAATACAGTGCTTGAAGTCTCAGCAAGACCAATAAGATAAAAGGAGATGAGTACAAATAGGAAAGGAAGGAGTCAAAGTAGCCTTACTTGATGTGCTGGATAGCTTTAGGGTCAACTTGACACCCCTGGGTTAAGGAAGCCTCAATTGGGAATTGCCTCCATTGGACTGGCCTGAGCTCACATCTGTGGAGTATTTTCTTAATTGTTGAGTGATGTGGGAGGATCCAGCCCACTGTGGGCAGTGCCACCCCTGGCCAGGTTTTGTTTATTGTATAAGAAAGCAGGCTGAGCCTGGGCCACAGGAGCAAACCAGTAAGAACTATTCTTCCATGGCCTGTGTTTCAGCTCCTGCCTCCAGGTTCCTACCCTGAGTTCCTATGTTGAGCTCCCTAAGTGATGAACTGTGACCCAGGAGATGTGAACCAAACAAGCCCTTTCCTCCCCAAGTTGGTTTTGATCAGAGTATTTTTTTGTCACAGCAATTGAAAGGAAAACTTGAGATGATATGAGTCTATACATGAAGGAGCCTAAGGACGACACTAGAAATCTTCTACAGCTGATAAACACACGCAGCCAAGTCGCAGGATACAAAATTAACATACAAAAATCAATTTTCTTCCTATATGTCAATAAAAAACATTGAGAAAGAAATCAGAGAAACAATCTCATTCATGATAGCCTAAAAAAGCAAAATAAAATATCTTAAAATAAACATAACTAAGAAAGTGAAAGACTTGTACAATGAAAACTTTAAGACACTGAAGAAAAAAATGAAGAAACCAGATGATGCAAAGACCTCCCATGCTTGTAGCTTGATAGGATTAATATTGTGAAAACGTCCATCCCACCAAAAGCAATCTACAGATTCAATTAATTATCCATCAAAATTTCAATGCAATTCTTCATAGAAATTGAAAAAATGATCTCAGAATTCATATGGAAACACAAAAGAGCCAGGATAGTCCAATCCTTAACAATAAAAATACTGCTGGATGGGTTAGAGGGAGGGCTGCTCTTCCAGAGGACCTAGATTCGGTTTCTAGCACCCACATGGTGACCGACCACTGTCTGTAACCCTAATTCCAGGGAATCCAGCAGTCTTCCACCTTTGTTGCAATACATGCAGGCAAAGTATTCAGACACATAAAATAAAATTAAATAAATAACTTAAAAAAAAACCTCTTGGGGCTGGAGAGATGGCTCAGTGGTTAAGAGCATTGACTGCTCTTACAGAGAAGCTAGGTTCGATTCCCAGCACCCACATGGCTGCTAAGAACCATCTTTAAGCCAGGCGTGGTGGCACATGCCTTTAATCCCAGCACTCAGGAGGCAGATCTCTGTGAGTTCAAGGCCAGCCTGGTCTACATAGCAAGCTCCAGGCCAGCTGGGACTAAAGGGAGACCCTGTCTCAAACAAACAAACAAAGGAAAAAAAACAGTTCTAGAAATATCACCATATCTGATTTTAGGTTATACTACAGAGCTATAGAAATAAAAAGAGCATGATACTGGCATGAAAATGGGCACCTTGATCAGTGAAACAGAACTGAGAACCCAGAGATAAGCCCATGTTCCTACACCCGCCTGATCATATTTACTTATTTATTGGGTGTCTGAGGATTATGCCTACATGTATCTAAGTCTACCTGGCTCATGCAGTGCCCACAGAGGTCAGAAGAGGGTGTCAGATACCTTGGAACAGGAATTATGGATGGTTGTTAGCCACCATGCCAGTGCTTGGATTTGAATCAGAATATTCTGCAAGGATAGCCAGCTCTCTTTTTTTCTTTCTTTCTTTTTTCTTTTTTTTTTTTTTTTTTTGGTCTCTTTCAGACAGGGTCTCCCTGTAGCTCTGGCTGTTCTGGAACTCATTATGACGTAGACCAGGCTGGCCTTGAACTCCCAGAGATTGTCTGCCTCTGCCTCCCAAGCACTAGACTTAAAGGCGTGCGCCACTATGCCCAACCAGCCAGTGCTCTTAACCGCTGCACCATCTCTCCAGCCACCTGATTTTTAACACAGAAGACAAAATAACACATTGGAAAAAAGACAGCATGTTCAGCAAATGGTGCTGGTCAAACTGGATAGCTATATGCAGAAGAATGAAACTAGATCTTTATCTCTCACCCTTCACAAAACTCTGTATGGATCGAGGACCTCAACTGAAGACTGAATACCCTGAATCTGATAGAGTAAATGAGAAATATGCTTCAATTTATGGGCACAGGAAAGGACTTTTTTAGTAAAATCTCAGAAATGCAAGCATTAAGATTGAAAATTCACAAATGGAACCTCATGAAATTAAAATGCTTCTGTTAGCAAAGGACACCATCACTGGAGTGAAGAGGCAGCCAAACGATGGGAAAAGGTCCTGACAGGATGACTGTCTGTAATAAAAACGGAACTCAAAACCACCAAGAAAACAACCAACTCAATGAAAACTTGAAAGCCAAGCCTGGTGGTGCATGCCTTTAATCTCAGGATTAAGCACTCAGGAGGCAGGCATATCTCTGGGAGATGGAGGCAGCCTGGTCACCATAATGAGTCCAGGCCCACAGGGCTACAGGAAGACCCTGTCTCAAAAAAAAAAAATTTACACTGAGGCATGGAAATAAACAGAACTCAAAAGAAGAAATACAAATTAATGAGAAATATTTAAACTTTTATTATTTAGCTGATAGGGAAATGCAAAGTAAAACTAATTTGAGCTCTCATCTTACCCCAGTCAAATTGGCTAAGATCAATGAAACAAATTATAATAAACATTGGTGTGTGTGTGTGTGTGGATAAAGCAGGGCACTCGCGCACTGTTGGTGGAAGTGCAGACTGGTGCCACTACACCATGAAATCAGTGAGGAGGTTCCTCCAGAACTAGAAATAAGTCTACTGTACGATCCAGGAATATCACTCCTGAGCATACTCCCAAGGACTGTACATCCTACTACCAAGATACTTGATCTCTGTTCATCGCTATTCTATTCACAAGAAATTGAAACAACCTAGATGTTGAGCAATGAATAATTGGATAATGAAAATGTGTTTCATATACAGAACGGAAATTATTAGCCATAAAGAAAAATAAAATTTTGAAATTTGCAAGTAAATGGGTAGAATTGGAAATAATCATTCCAAAGATGCGGGTAACTCATACCCAGAAAGATATAAAAGCTATAAGTTCTCTATCATATGTGAATATTAGCTTTGAATCTTTAGCTCTGTGTGTTAAAATTGGAGTACCCATAGAAGGCAGGAAACTAGTAAGGGGCTATGGAAGGGGGACTCAAGAAAGGGGGTAGTAGAAGAAAGTGAAATAATGGGACAGGAAAAGCTAAATGGGGTTGGGGCAAGGTAGAAGAGGGAGTGTGGAGAAGGATAACTAGTACTTTTGCAAAATGTCATTTCGGGGGGCTGGAGAGATGGCCTAGCAGTTAACAGCGCCAACCCCTCGAGTTACAGAGGACCCGGGATCAATCCCCAGCACCCACATGGCGGCCAAGAACCATCCGAAACTCCAATTCCAGGAGAACTCCAGTTCCAGGGGAATCCGACACCCTCTTCTGACCTCCGCAGCATTGCACGACACAGGTGCACAAACCTGCATGCAGACATACATTCATACACATACAGAAATAAATAAAATTTAAAAAGAAGAATAAAAAATAGTTTAAAAAAAAAGAAAATGTCATTTGGGAACCCACTAGTGGAGAAGCTTCCCAAAGTCTACACATACATTTATAAAAGGAGTTTAAACAAAGTTACCTTATAAGAAGGAAGAGTCTGTCCCAGCATCACCACACACTATAGGGTATCAAATAAAAAGCCTTGTGTTGGATATCTTTTCAAGTTTTTTGGTCCGTGGAGAACCATAGACCTCCTTCAACATTACAAGCTATGGCATTGCTCTTGGTTACCCTCCAAAACTTAATGGTAAGATCCTGCTGCTGAAGACACTACACACCTGAGTCATAGGACGTGGGGAACTCAAGGTGTTACCAACCTGGAAGCTTCATCTGTACTGGCTACCTTTCATAGAGCTGTAAAGTTCTAGCCATGTTATGCAGGAAGAAATGCCTGCTCCACAAGATGGAACCGGTGCCTGATATTGTTAACTGGGCCAAAATCCGATAACTGAGTAGGTCATGGGCCATAGGGGAGAACCTAATGCTATAAAGCTGCACCCAAGTTATTATCTTTATACCAATAGACCAATGCATCTCTCAATCTTCATCAGAGAAGTTTCTTTTTTGTAGTATTTGGTGCTTAATACAGAGACCCACAACTTATGGATGCACAGAGACTAAGAGACTATGGAGTGCTCCAATTTATTTATTTATTTATTTATTTATTTATTTATTTCATACAGGGTCTTCCTGTAGCCCCAACTATCCTGGAACTCCCTCTGTAGACCAGGCTGGCCTTGAACTCACAAAGATCCACCTGCCTCTGCCTCCCGAGTGCTAGGATTAAAGGCGTGTGCCACCACACCCGGCAGAGTGCTCCATTTTAAAGAGGGCATCTATATTACACCCTCTTCCCCCAAGGATCATCTAGAAAGAGGGTATGGAAAGATTGTAAGAGCCAAAGGGAATAGTTGCCTATAGGGAAATAGTATTTGCTGGACATGACAGCACAGTTGCACATGGTGTTTGGGATGGCATGCATAAGACTTGCAAAAGATCAAGGTAGCCAATATCCTAGCATGGACGGGAAGGGAACCCATTCCATCTGAGGAGCTATTGGCAATTGATGGTTGCTGGGATAAGGAGACTCAGTTTTCTTCAGGGATATGGTTCCTGAGAGGCTCCGGTAGATAGTCCCAAACCCATGAACAACAGGCAACTAATTGGACTAAATGAGACCAAAAGAGGCAGAGAGAGAAAGAGAGACAGAGAGAGACAGAGAGAGAGAGAGGAAAAGTTCTGAAAGGAGGATGGGTAGGAGGCATTGGAGGGGAGGGAATGTGGGGTGGCTTTGATCCAAATGCATTATATGTATTATGAATGTCAAATAAAATATTTTTAAAGTTCAAGTAAAAGTCTATGAAGAACAAATGCTAAATCATGAAAAATTATACTGAATAATGTATATTTAAAGTCCCTTGGAATATTTTATTTTATTGCATAAGTTTCACTATGTAGCCCTGGAACTTGCTATGTAGACCAGACTGGCCTCAAACTGACAGAAATCCACCTGTCTCTGCCTCCTGAGTTCTGGTATTAAAAGGTGTCTGCCACTGTGCTCAACTGTTCCTCATAATTTTAGATGACTTAGGATATATATCATGCATATTATATGTTGCTTTAGGTGAGATATGCAATTTTCCTTATCTTTGGAGGAATTAAGACTCCCTTTCTGAACAAAAAAAATTATATGTTATTTTAAGATTTAAAATTGCAGGAGATCTCCCAAGACCACCTGAAGCGCAGACCACAGTGCAATAAAGCTCAACATCAAAACCAGGATAAGCCCTACTGCCTAAAAGAACACATGGAGACTAAACAACACACTCTTGAATAATGAATGGGTCAAGGAAGAGATAAAGAAAGAAATAAAAGCATTCCTGGAACTGAATGACAATGACAATACAACACAACAAAACCTATGGGATACCTTAAAAGCAGTCCTAAGAGGGAAGTTTATAGCCCTGGGTGCCTACATTAGAAAAACAGAAAGAGCACAAGTGAATGATCTAACACTACAGCTAAAAGCACTTGAGAGGCAACAACAGATGAACCCTAAACGCAACAGACAGGAAGAAATAACAAAAATCAGAGCAGAAATCAATGAAATAGAAACAAAGAAAACAATACAAAAAATCAATGAAGCCAAAAGTTGGTTCTTTGAAAGAATAAACAAGATAGACAGACCTCTAGCCCAGTTAACAAAAAGAAAGAAGGAACAACTCCAAATCAATACAATCTGTGATGAAAAGGGAAATATCACAACGGACAAGGAAAAGATCAAGAAAATTATATGGGAATATTACAAGAACCTATATTCTACCAAGTTTGAAAATCTAGAAGAAATGGATGAATATCTGAAATCTTGGGAATCACCAAAGCTTGGCCAAGAGGAGACCAGCAGCTTAAACAGACCCATAACATATGAAGAAATAGAGGATGTAGTAAGAAGCCTCCCAACTAAAAAAAGCCCAGGCCCAGACGGTTTCACAGCAGAATTCTATAAAACATTTCAAAAAGACCTACAACCATTATTTCTGAAACTGTTTAGAAGTATACAATCAGAGGGAATTCTCCCAAATTCCTTCTATGAAGCCAACATCACTCTATTACCAAAACCAGGCAAAGATCCAACTAAAAAGGAGAATTATAGACCCATCTCCCTCATGAACACAGATGCCAAAATTCTAAACAGAATACTGGCAAATCGCATACAGACCCACATCAAGAAGATCATCCATCATGACCAAGTTGGATTCATACCAGAGATGCAGGGATGGTTCAACATACGAAAATCAATAAACATCATCAAACACATAAACGGAATCAAAGACAAAAACCACACCATCATCTCAATTGATGCTGAAAAAGCCTTTGACAAAATCCAGCATCCCTTCATGCTTAAAGTCCTAGAAGGAATTGGATTGGAGGGATCATTCCTCAATGTAATCAAAGCCATATACAGGAAACCCACAGCCAATATCATCCTAAATGGGGAAATGACGGAAACATTCCCTTTAAAGGTAGGAACTCGGCAAGGCTGCCCCCTATCACCACTCCTCTTCAATATAGTGCTTGAAACACTTGCTAGAGCAATAAGGCAAGAAAAGGATATTAAAGGAGTACTAATTGGAAAAGAGGAAGTCAAACTATCCCTATTTGCTGATGATATGATTGTTTACTTAAGAGATGCAAAAAACTCCACCAGAAAACTCCTAGAAACGATTAACAGCTTCAGCAAAGTGGCAGGATACAAAATTAACCTTAGAAAATCAATGGCCTTTCTTTACACCAAGAACAAGCAACTGGAGAAAGAATTCAAAGAGACCTTCCCACTCACAATAGCCTCAAAAACAATAAGATACCTAGGAACAAACCTAACCAAAGACACCAAAGACCTCTACAACAAAAATTTTAAACCCTTAAAGAAAGAAATTGAAGAAGACCTCAGAAGATGGAAAAACCTCCCATGCTCATGGATTGGGAAAATTAACATTGTAAAAATGTCCATTTTACCAAAACTCTTGTATAGATTTAATGCAATCCCAATCAAAATCCCCAAGAGTTTCTTCACAGGCTTGGAAACAAAAGTTCTTAAATTCATTTGGAGAAACAAAAGACCCCGAATAGCCAAATCAATCCTGAGTGAAAAGAGCTACACAGGAGGGATCTCTATACCAGATTTTAAACTATACTACAGGGCTATAGTCATAAAAACAGCCTGGTACTGGCACAAAAACAGACCTGTTGACCAATGGAACAAAACCGAAGATCCAAATCTGAGCACATACAATTTCAGCCATCTCATATTTGACAAGGGGGCCAAGAAACCACAATGGAGAAAAGACAGCATCTTCAGCAAGTGGTGTTGGCAAAACTGGATCACCACTTGTAGAAGAATGAAATTAAACCCCTACCTCTCACCCTGTACAAAAGTCAACTCCAGATGGATTAAAGACCTCAACGTGAAACCCCAAACTCTGAAGGTGATAGAAGAAAAAGTTGGCAGCAGACTACAAGACATAGGCGTAGGAAAAGACTTCCTAAATCAGACAGCAGCTGCACAAGAATTAAGGTCGACAATTGACAAATGGGACCTCATTAAACTCAAAAGCTTCTGTACATCAAAAGAAACAATCAAGGAAGTGAAGAGAAATCCCACAGAGTGGGAGGAAACCTTCACTGCAGAAACATCTGACAAAGCATTGATTTCCAGAATATATAAACTACTCAAAAAACAAAGAAGAAAGAAAACAAATGACCCACTCAATAGATGGAGCAAAGAGCTGAACAGAGACTTCACAAGTGAGGAATTAGAGATGGCTGAGAAACACCTTAAGAAGTGTTCAACATCACTAATCATTAAGGAAATGCAAATGAAAACCACTTTAAGATATCATCTTACTCCAATAAGACTGGCTAGGATCAAGAAAACAAATGATACCAAGTGCTGGAGAGGTTGTGGGGAAAGGGGAACACTCATCCACTGCTGGTGGGAATGTAAACTCGTACAGCCACTATGGAAAGCAGTGTGGAGAACCCTTGGAAGACTTGGAATGAACTTGCCACCTGACCCAGCCATACCACTCCTAGGCATGTACCCTCAAGACTCACCCCACCGCAGAGATACATGCACGGCCATGTTTATTTCAGCTCTCTTCACAATAGCAAGGAGCTGGAACCAACCCAAATGCCCCTCAACTGATGAGTGGATAGAGAAAATGTGGTACATCTACACAATGGAGTTCTATGCAGCAGTAAAGAAAGATGACATCATGAGCTTTGCAGGAAAATGGCTGGAGCTAGAAGACATCATGCTGAGTGAAGTAACACAGTCCCAGAAAAACAAACAACGAATGGTATCCCTCATCTGTGGATGCTAGTGCCAATTACCTAGTTTTAAGTATTTCTTGTACAAGGCCCTTTGAGCTTTTGTCCCAGCAGTTGGGATTGATGCATATTGGAAACAACAACAGCAACAACAACAGAAAGGACTGCATCAAAGAACTGACTGAAACAGTGAACTTCTGCTCAAAACAGTCAACTTCCACATGGAGAATTTTGAGAAAGACTGAGAAAGAGATGAATAGCATGTTTGGCAGAATACATGAGCTCTGGTGGGGTGGGGGGATAGGGTGGGGGACACAGATCTAGATTTGATAATCTTGTACAAAATATATATTTTAAAAAGCAAGTTACATGCTTCCAACATAAAGAAAGATTTTAAATTGCTCTGATGTATAAATTATAATCAAACTTGTTAATATGTTAATCTGATTCGTGACAATCAGCCTGCTGTTGATTGGCCACTAATTATAACTTCACCTTTATTCTGAACTAAGATTGAACTTAAAGTTGACCTTTTTTCAGAGAAGAATTATTGAGACTTTCCTGTTTATTTATTTGCTAGACGAGTGTGTTACCACTAAGCAATATCCCCAGCCACTTTTTTTTACATCTAATAACTCACAAAACAACATCTTCAAATTCTTCAAAACTTATTTTTTTGATTCTTTGGCACATATTAAAACATGTAATTTGGCTGTATTCTCAACACATTCCTGAAAATTGCACATTTAAAATTACCGTGATGTTAGTGGGCTTTTAATCATGACTTCAGGTCAGAAATTGTAACTATAAAATACTTAGAGCTTCCTATGATGGAACTGGGTGGGTATTGTTTTAAAAGTATATCTATAGAAACATATCACTTTGAAATACACAACCACAGGAAAAATTAATGGAATTCTTAAATACATCACAAGAAATGCACAAGGTCCCATAGCTGAAAGCAAACAGACAGCTACGTCCTTAGAATAATTCACCAAAATCCAGGGAAAGCCCATCCCTGAACTGCTGGGTAGCAAAGAAGGGGCTCTGGGCAGTAGAGAGGTTAGAAACAATCCTGCCCAATGGTGCTTGTAAAGACCTGGACACTGTAAATTATCAACCCACAACTACCAACCAAGGTGGGAATCCCCCTCCCTTTTGTCTATCTCAACATCTCAAGCAGTGTTCTATCTCTTGTCTTCAGGGTCTTTGTTTAATCTAACCTCTTTCACATCAATGCATTGTCAAGGGAGAAGCAAGCTGCTAGAGTGTTCCAAACCATGCCCACGTATGTCAAGGAGGGGTACCTGCTGCCCTCTCTGCAGGCTGTTGCCTTGGGTTAGTTTTCACATGGGCCACCAAGGCTGCTACTCAATAAATAATCATGTAATATTTTATCAGCAGAGTTCCAGGGTTTGGTCTGCCTATTTTTAGTCTTCCTGGGGATTAACTTCTTTCTGACAGCTCTCGTTATTCATCGGAGCCTAGTTCTACATTATGATGAGCATAATGGGTGCAGACAGCTTCAGGGGTGACCCGGGGCTGAAAATGCTATTGTAGTGTTTGAAAATATGGCATATGCTATTGTTCTTCTGGGAATCACATTTCTGCTAGCCAGGTGGAGGCAGGAAAATGCTAGATAGAAATGACAGATAGATTTGCAAAGCTAGCTAACGTGATCAGTCTGCCAGAACCACTTTACGTTGATTCCGGATTTGACCTGGGGGCAGTCTAGCACTTGTTGGGTTAATCAGCAGTGTTGGAGTATCTGAACTTTTTTTCATCCTTTGAATGACATCCTTTAAAAGATATTGCTGTCCAGGTATGGTGGCTAATACCTTCTGTCCTAGAGCTCAGGAGGCAGAGGCAAGAGGATCTCTGTGAGATAGAGGCCACTCTGGGCTACATAATGAATTCCAAGCCAGCTGGGGATATAGGAGACCCTGTCTCAAAAGCAAAACAGAAAACCAACAACAAAAAAGAAATTGCTAATACATTTAGTATCCTAAGAAGTGTAAAACAACAAGGCTATTGGAGACTTTCAGAGGTGAAAGGATGGCAGAAACTCTAATCCGTAGCTTGACTACAAGGTTTCTATTTGCTACCAACATGCTGTGTATAGCTTTTGGTACGTTTCCCCATAGCTGCTCCTATATTCACACAGCAAACACATTAGTACTTTTATCACAAGCTCAAATTCTCATGAAAATCATATAAAAGTTATAAAAAAAGAAGTCCTATCTTTTTTAATCATTCTTGTTCTCATATTTTCTAAAAAAGAAAAACATGTCACTCCTCATCTCTTCACATACTGAAAGGGGAACTCAGTGCAGAAATTGAGCCATAGACCATGGAGGAAACACCTAGTGGCTTGTTTCTCTTGGCTTCCTCAGCTGCATTTCTTATACAGCCCAGTCACAACTTCCCAGGTGTGCACTGTCTATAGCAGCCTGGGGCTTCTCATATCAATTAGCCATCAAGAAAATGCTCCACAAGCCAGTCTGATGGAGGAAATTCCTCAATCAAGATTCCCCCTTTCCAGGTATGTATAGGTTTATGTCAAGTTAACAAAACCTAACCAAGACACTATTCTTCATAAATTATTTACAATATTCTATTATAGCAACAGAAAATAAACTAAAACAGAATGCTCACCTGAAACTGATAAGGAGAAAGACTCCTTTCATTTTTAGCTCTCAGTGTTTTGGGGCTGTAATGGTAGCATAGACTATTTCCCTAATAACTCAAAAGTTGCTAACTCAAATCCTTCCAGGTGCCAAGCAATAAGTATAAATATATAAATAGGAAGGAGATAGTGGACATTGTGGTTCATTAACACAGACTGTACAAAAAGCACTTAAATATTTTAAAATTTTAATATAATACACTACAACCAAAATGAATACAGTTGTCAATCCTTGCTTAATCAAGGTGATTAAGTTATTTTTCCAGCTACAAATTCACATAATTGTTTTGTACATAATGCATCGTTTTGAATAAAAGTGTAAGAGACCTAAGCACAAGACTTTTTTTTTTTTTTTATTTCTGTATGTGTATCAATGTACTGTCTGCATGCAGGTCTGTGCACCCGTGTCGTGCAATGCCGCGGAGGTCAGAAGAGGGTCTCAGATTCCCCTGGAACTGGAGTTCTCCTGGAATTGGAGTTTCAGATGGCTCTTGGCCGCCATGTGGGTGCTGGGGATCAAACCCGGGTCCTCTGTAAGAGCGGTCGGCGCTCTTAACCGCTAGGCCATCTCTTCAGCCCAGCACAAGACTTTTAAAGTTCATATATTCTATAATTCTATCACATCTTGGATTTAAAAACTCAGTTGCCCATACAAAATTGGTGGCTAGTTCTTTAAGATCTACAATCCTTATGAAATCATCCAAGGACTCAGGTCCCTCTACAGCATTGCTCTACCTTCCTGAGTCTTCTTCTCATTATATGGCTGCATTTTTCTCATCAATAGCAGCCTATAGGAAATAGAAGGAGAAAATGGAAAGAAACGAGAAATGGAAGGATGAAGGAAGCAGTCTAGGACTGGGACATATTTCTTCTTGAACCCCATTGAATGGAACCTAATTATGTAGCCATACCCACCTACATTCTAGGAAGCAGGGTGTCTACCTCAACTGTTCTACAAGAAACTAAAACCTCCTGATGAAAAGAAGTTGGGGTGAATGCTTGTTGGACCACAGTTTGCAGTATTTGCTCTGTGTTCTGAAAGTTCCTAAAGTTCTGATCTTTAGCACTATCTGGGGGAAGCCAGAGGAATAACCTGATATTTGCTCCTCAGTAATCCCTGCTGGTTTCCAGAGGCACTTATGTGCAGAGCTTGAGCAGCCTGGGCTAGACCATCATTGGAATCACTAGTAGCAGGAACAACACTTGGTTTCACTTCGGAAAACTAGATTTCAATTTTATCGTCTCCTGAGACTGTTCACTCCTCAGAATTCCCCAGAAATCAACACCTGTGTGATTTCTTCATAGTCACTCCTAGTGAAATGAAATATAATCCTTACGGGCCAAGAGATGGGGATGGGGATGGGGAAGGAAAAGAAATAAATCATTTATCTAGTCTTATAAGTAAGCAAAGGGAGGAAATAGACAACAGTTAAATTTATTCTTGAGAGAAGTCAAGATACATCAAGAAAAACCTTCAAGTAATTTATTTGAAAGGAGATTTTATATCAGTCTCCTTTACAAACACACATCCATGGGGTTTTACTTCCCTCAATCATCATTTAACGTAACTAGAACTCCAAACGTCAGCTTCTATGAGTAATCACTACCAAGTTTTCCACAAGAAAATCGAGGTCTGTAATCTTAGTCTAAATTTTTGGTTGTCTCCCCAGTTAAATGTCACAACAGTAGCTTCCTTTGGGATAACTATTCTTTTTATTCAAGGAAGAGCCTCTTTAGGGGCTCTCTGAATAATTATATATCGTGCTTCACTTTCTTCCAAGTAATATGAAAATTTTTATTTTCTTTTTTTCTATGGTAACTTCTGAGATACTTCAAGCCTGCTTCTATTCACTCTTAAGTATATATCTATTTTCCCAGGTGGTAAATCTGGGAATACATAAAAGTAGAGACAAGCACTTTAGGATAACAGAAACATATATTTAAAGCTTCATCTCTTACTATTTCCTCCACATTTAATCTATTCTAACTCAGCTTTCTCTATCCTATACATATGTGTACCCTGTGACTTTCCTGGAGTAATTTACACAGTATAGAATGCTCTGTTTTTCCCTCTTGTCAGATGTTCAGCTTCACCTGTATTTCACTGTCAGCTCTGCATCCTCTCCATCAGGGTGCTCTCTGAGTCATCCCAGACAGAGTCATGTTATTATTTCATGATATTATTTCATGTTAATATTTCATGACCTGCCTACTATTATTTAAAGACAGTGTGTGCCATTATTTATTTTTAGTTTTAAACCTTTACAGTTTTCACATTGACACATCCAAGTTTATTCTTTTTCATCAGCTTGCCTCTACGTACTGGTACACTTCCTGTGTGTAGCAGTACACGTACCCACAAAGTAAACTCATTTTCGTAGAGCAGTGAGGAGTCCCATATAGCTGAATGAAAATACTAGGGCTGGCAGGCAGCTTGTCAGGGAAGCACTTCAGTTACTTCCCAGGTCCTGTCTTTGGCTTTTCATCCACAGCCACAAATCCCATGTGCATAGTAAGGGACAATCGATCCCTGTCCCTGTAACTCTGCCCTGTGATCTTGGAGAGGAAGAAGCCTAATGGCGAAGGCTACACAGCCATGGCTGTGGGACACAGTTGACAGCTGACAGGCAGCTGAGCCAACCCAGCAGCATACTTTCTACTCCCAGAGACTGTTCCCACAGGCTACCATGTGGAGCTTAATTAGGTCAGTCATTTTGCTTAAGTTATTTTCTTCTGAATGTAGTGAGAATACTGTGATATTCATTTGCTTCTGTTTCTATGAGTAAAAAGTGTTTATTCACTTACCAACCTGTATGGCTGGTGCTGAGCCTATTCAAGAGCATTCACAAAGTAGCTTGTTTATTTTTATTATCTCATGTCTTCCAACCCATTACTCCCTGGGGTGAGACAGCATCTGCTCCTGCAAGAGAATAGCTACAGGCTTCACTTTGGTTTTCTCCAGGCTTTTGACTCCAGGGAGCTTAATATTCCTTCATTCTTTTGGATTCCCTTGACTTCTGCATAGACATTTATGGGCCAGACAGTTGTGATATTGTTGTGTTAGTTATGTTCTTGTGAGAAAAAAAAGCAGGAGCCTAGGAAAACTTACTGAAGAAGGAAAAAATGGGGATACAGCTCACCATAGAGCACTTGCCTATGATCCAGAACCCCAGGCACTGAAGGAAAAGGGAAAATAGAAGAAACAAGAAAGAGTTTTTTTTCAAGTTTCAAAAACCTTTAAAGATAGCAAATTATCTAGTGGGGACTTAATCTCAGAAATTAAGCATTCCATGTTAATTACCGAAACTTTTCCTCTCCCAAATCGTTTAGATTATTTGCTGATTAAGTATTAACATTGTGATCTCCTAGACAAAACTAACTTAAATTTTAGGCAGTAAGATTTAGCATTCAATTCACAGCTTTTTAAAGTACTGAAAGTGTTGATGTACTAATTCTCTAGTGTTTTTATAGTTGGCCCAAAGCTCTGGAGCATGCATGCTATATGGGCCAGTTAATTTCTAAATTTCATAATGTCTGTCAGAACTGTTGACTGTTAGCATGGGCAAAACTGATACGTCTTATGATAAATCTACTCAGATTTTAACTTTTTAAACCATAACACTGTCTTAACCCTATTAAGGATGGAACAATGATGGGGGAAGGGGCTTAGAGTGGGAACAACATCACAAATGGAGGAAGAAGTAAGAAAGTTATCAAAAATACAGACCCTGATTTTAAAGGGAGTTTATAATCTCATGGGGAATGAAAGGACAAGTGGAAGCAAAGGGAGCTGGTGTGGGCATGCTGATAATTGCAATTAGCAATAGAAACAGATGCCCTCCAGTTGTTAAACTGCACAGTGACCATTTTATGCAGCCCAGGATCCAGGGGTTTTTCTGCCCAGATCCAACTGTGGAGTTAGGATCAGTAGCTAGTTTTCTTTTTTCTTTTGTCATATTTCTACTTCTGAAACAACAAATAAACTCCAGGTGAAAAAACAGGTAGGTCTCCCTGGCTATTGCCTAGGAAGTTTTTGGGTTTGGGATTTGTTTTTTAGCTCAAGAGTGCTTTGCACCGCTGAAGAAGCTTCACAACTTGATAGAGTGACAAAGTGGGGAGAACCAGGGACCCATCTCAAGAGACAGTCCCTCCAGCTCCAGCACTCAGAAGCTTAATGGCCTTGAGCCCATCCTACTCTTCTCCAGCTCCCGGAAGAGAACACAGAAGCTGCCATATTCTGTAAAGATTGAGAACGAGGTGGGTGGGCGTCCTCCGTGTTTCCTTATAGGTAATGAAATGGGTTTAAATTTAGACCATTTACGAACACGACATACTATATCAGGACTGGGAAAGCCAGAAGGAACCTATACCTTATTTCCTAATAGACCACCCCTCGAACTGAGCTCTGGTCCAAGTTCTGCTTTGTCCTGTAACTGTCCAGCTGCAGTTCCTGCCACATCTCTCACACTTAGCTACACAGACGCTACTTAACACTGCACAGGGTCTTCCTTTGGCCTGGGTACTCCAGTTCCAGCACTTCGCTTCCCTCCCTACAGTAATGGCTGCCTTCTTTCATTAACGACAGCCTCCCTTCAGAGGCTGGGCACCCTCTGAAGACTAAGATACATTTTTTATCTTTGCCCTGTCAGAGTAGGCTTGTGAAGATGGACGTGGGTCACTGGTGATTGGGTGGGTGCCAGCAGGCAAATCATAATTTGTTCACACTGGGAGCAGAACTGTGACATAATCCTCTGTGTGTTCCTGTGGCTTTTACTAAAGCATTATCACTCAATATATTTTATCAGTTTTTTTGAGAGATAGTTCTGTCATAAGGTTCACTCACTTGAAATGTGCAATCCATTGGGCTTATGGAAGAGTCAGAATTGGCCGTCCAACAGCACTATCGAAGCCAAGCATCCCCCATTCGGTCCTTCCCAACAACCCCTGAGATCGACTTTTGATCGCTATAGGTTTTTAATTAATCGCTTGCTAGACAGTCCACTGCACGCTAGAATAACCTCTTCTTATAAATAAGAATAAAACCTGCAGCAGCTTGGATTCTGCATAAACTACAGAATTACCAGCTCTCTATGACCTTGTCCAAGTTGTTTAAACTGGTTCAGTTTCTTCACAGGAAGTTTAGGTGTATAAGAGCACTTTCAATTAAAAAGCAAGCAAACAAAACCCCAACGTCCCAAGCCTTCTAACTACGTCAATATTCCACTCTAGGTAACCCACCCCAGGTTTTCGATAATAAACACGTTTCCAGAAATAAAATTTCGCATCCGAGCTGCGGAGCCACAGCCTCGCGGTGAAGTGCCCTAGAGGAGACGCTTCCTCTCTTTCTTTTCCTTGGGGCCGTCTATTTCTGGGCTGGCAAAGCCGAGAGAAGCTGGCGAGCGAGGGCGCCGGTGCCCGCAGGAAGCCTCGCCCAGCACAGATCCCCACCCTCCGCGCGCGGGGAGAGAGGGCCGGCCCGCCGGGCTGCGCGGCCAGGGGAGGGCGTGGCCGGCGGCCTCCGCAGCCAATGGGCCCGCGGCTCTGTGGCGCCGGGGGCGGGGCTGCACTTGACAGTGGCGGTCGGTAGCCGGGCAGCCGAGCCCGGGCGCAGCGTTGGGCAGCAGCGCGGGCAGCAGCGCGGGCAGCGCGGAGGGCGCAGGCGGCGGCCCCGGGTCGCGGCTCGGCAGAGCAGCAGGCGGCGGCGGCCCTGCGATGCTGCGGGCGTCCCCGGGCGCCGGCATCGCGGCCTCTTCCTAAGGTACTAGACCCGCTCGGCCCCTCGCCCCCTCGCCCCGGGGACCCGCACTCTGGGACAGGGGCTTTGTGGAGCGCGCGGCGCGGGTGGGTGGGGCTGGGCGTGGCCGCGCTGTCGGGAGGCTTCTCTCAGAGGAAGCGGTGGGGGAGGAGGGCGGGCTGCAGCTGACCGCATCCCCACGCTCCAGCCACCTCCTGCCTCCAAGTGCTTGCAGAGAGGGTTTGTTCCGGGAGAAAGTTTGGTGCGGAGAGTTGGATTGATCGATGGTCCCAGAGGTCGCTGCCTGGGACAGCCAGCAGCGCGTTGCCCTGTACACCGGACGCGGAGTAGGAGCGCAAGTGAGCCCGTGCGCTTCCTTTCCAACCGGAGCAGTCTTCCTCACACAGAGCCTTGCTGGTGGAGATCCCTGGTGGGAATCTCCCTTGGGGAGGAGTGTTTCCGCAGAAGCATCCAGAGTCCACCCTTGTCGCTTTTGCTTGACTACAGGGCAGCTGGTTAAACCAGGTTTAACCAAAGGCTAGTAGGGTAGTCTCTGTCAAGAACTTTAAGAGCTTCCAAATGTAAATCTATCTTACTTTTTAGTCAAAGATGCTCAAATCCACTGTGCCCAACAGGATGGTTAACTTCTGTGGGTTCGTTAATATTTTCTTATTGCTCTTTGGTCTTGGTTGACTTTCCTTTCTACTGGGATAGGTGCTGTGGAGCAGAGCGAAGTCATGGTCCCCTTCTCAGGGTGAGAGAGGGAACAAAAAATACAGAATATATGTATCTATTTAAAGATAGCCACAAGTTTCTACAGTGGAAGTAAGATGGACTAGGTGAACATTATTTGGTTTACAAGATTTTCTGTGATGCAGAAAAATAATGCTTCAAGTTAGAGCTGACTTGACTGGGGCTGGAGAGACGGCTCAGCTGTTGCTGCCCTTGCACTTTAACTGCCACCTGCAACTCCAGTTCCCGGGGATTTGAAGCAGTCCTACAGCCTCTGCTGGCTCCTGCATGAAAATAATGTATATGCATACATACTGGCAAAGACACATAAAATAAAATATTTTTTTAAAAAGAATTGACTTAACCGAGACAAATGGCCCATATATGGGTAGGAAGATGTATCCCTTGCTTGGTCTAGCAATTAGTAGATCTTAACAAGCATGTTGAATTCTTTTATTCTGACCTGATACCTTCTTGATTGCAGGTGGATTTTCACATTTACACTCTTCTTATTGAGACACATTCATACAATTTTATAATATCCTGAAACACTTTTTCCAGGGACAGTTTTTTCTGGTCCTTATAATTACCCCAATACATCATCTCTTTTTTATTTTTTTATTATTTTTAATCTGTATGAATATACTGTCTGCATGGAGGTTGGTGCACCCATGTCGTGTAATGCCGCAGAGGTCAGAAGAGGGCATCGGATTCCCCTGGAACTGGAGTTAAAGATGGTTCTTAGCCTCCATGTGGGTGCTGGGAATTGAACCTGGGTCCTCTGCTAACTGCTGAGCCATCTCTCCAACCCCCCAATACATCATCTCTTGTAAAAACACATTGAAGGATATTTCCTTAGAGTGCAACATTTATGCTGTGTCAGACTCTCAGCAGGTATCATATATATTCTAATAATTACCTTCCCTGAGTGAGTGACTCAGTTTTTTGTTTGAGACAGGATCCTTCTAGGTATCTTAGGCAGGTCTTGAACTCAATGCAGTCTTCCTGCCTTGGGCTCCTAAGTACTGGGGTTACAGGGATGTAACACCAGGCCCAGCTTACTTGCTCCTAGTTTATACAATTTCCTCCAAAATGATTTGTCAAGTAAGTGCTAGATGGAGGATTTGAATCTGGGTCCACTTGATTCCCTGCCACTGCTCTTCATCACGGTTCTATGATGGCTTATAGTTTTTGAGAGTGAATTTCCCTGTTGTGATATAGCAGGGAATTTAAATATGAAAACATGTACTGTGGCATCTGCTGGTTTAGCATATCAGACCTCTTTATAGAGTGACTTCTCCTCTGGGTCACTGTGAGCACATGTATGGGTGGGTAACCCCAAATATTCCTCCCACTATCCCCATAGGTATGCTTTTAAACTTTCCAGAAGACAGGTAACCAACTGCTTTCCTCTCTGGCGCTTAAGGAGAGGTCTCTATTCCCTGTCATCTGAGGCTATTTTAGCTCTGCTCATAGAAGCACATCCTGCTGGGTGGCAGCAACACATCCCCACAGTGTTCACACTGGCTCACTTATCTCTGTCCCAAACTGTCAGAGAATTTCTGACAGAGGCTGGCCTACTTAAAAGGAAAACCTGAAAGGAGGTCACTGGGGAAAGTCGCATTATTCCAGGGAATCCCTGACTTCCCTAGTACCAATCAAAGAGGGAATTAACATGAGGCCTCTAAAGAACAGGTCTTTTCAACAGTGAGGGCAGTGCCACGTATACACTGTGGACCATTGTCACTGAAATATGTTACCCTGTAGAAATCCTTTTACCTGTTGTCTTGGTGAGGAATGTGATTATTACATGCCTATTTCTAATTTGATAATTAGCTTTTACACTACAGCAAGTATTGCTTGACTGAACAGTATGAAAAACTGATGTCGCGATTGTGGTCCATAAAATTTGAGGCTGTACTTGATCAAATGTCTATTGTAATTTACAGCCATTTGGGGGAATTTTTCTTTCCTAGAAATGTGAATGTGTGTGTATGTGTGTGTGTGTGTGTGTGTGTGTGTGTTTTCAGTATGGTTTTCAACTCTCTCTGGTTCCAAAATGATTGGCAGTACTAAGATTTTAAATAAATAAGTGCATTTTTGAGCTGTGACCATATGCTACTTGGAATAACTTTATACTTGGCATTTGACTGCTATTATTCTAAGTGCTGAGAATCTCAGAGTCCTGTCTGTATACTTTGGGACTTCAAATAGACCCTCTTATATAATGATTTCACTTCATCCTCTTTACTAGCAGTAAGGTTTGAGTTTAGAAGAGCACCTCAATATCTCCCTTCTGTTACCTCTAAACTGCCTAATAACAGAAACAAAACAAATCACTGGCCATGGTGGCACATGCCTTTAATCCCAACCCCAGAGGTGGTTAGATCTCTGTGAAATCTAAGCCAGCCTGGTCTGCATAGTGCTGTGGTTACAGGGAGACCCAGTCTCAAAAAAAAAAAAAATTAAAGGGCTGGAGAGATGGCCTAGCGGTTAAGAGCGCCGACCGCTCGCTCTTACAGAGGACCCGGGTTCGTTCCCCAGCACCCACATGGCGGCCAAGAACCGTCTGAAACTCCAATTCCAGGAGAACTCCAGTTCCAGGGGAATCTGAGACCCTCTTCTGACCTCCGCGGCGTTGCACGATACGGGTGCACAAACTTGCATGCAGACAGTACATTCATACACATACAGAAATAAATAAAATTAATAAAAAAAAATTAAAAACCCACCAGACACGGGAGCAGCACCAGTTAATAAGGCAGGTAGAGTATGAGGTCTGGTCATCGTCACACTCTTGTTACCAGAATGCAAGGTGTCCCAAGAACACTGTTGCCACTGGACTTCACATGAGTAGTGATCTATAAAACTATATAGAATTATCAAAATTATCCAGTTTCCTAAAATTATGCATATGCCACTACATCATGAGCTTTAAACTATCAAAAACCAACCATCTTACACTGCATTTCTACTGTGTTCCTAAAATCCTAAAACTTCTCAGAAACTAGAAAGCCATCCTGTTTGATTCAGGTTTCATCAGCTCTAAAACATTATTTTATGCTGTATAAGAAACTGAAGTCTAGACAATTTAAATTTTTTTTAACTTATTTTTATTTTATGTGTATGAGTGGTTTGCCTGTGTATATGTTCTTGTACCCATTCATGCAATGCCTTTGGAGGCCAGAAGAGGGCAACAGATTCCCCTGGAACTGGAGTTACAGATGGTTGTTAGCTGCCATTTGGATGCTGGGAACCAAACCTGACTCCTCTGCAAGAGCAGCCAGTGCTCTTAACCTGAGCATCTCTCCAGCCCCAATCTAGACAATATCATGACATACCAAATTAACACTGGTCTCCCACAGCAGTCTATGTATAGATCATACTAGTGGCCTATGGATTTCAAGTTTCCCTCCTCTTTTCCATGGGTTTTGGTACTTTTTCCCACCCATTCATTTGGTTGCATTGCTAAGGTGGTGACTGACAGACAACGTGTATGTAAGATCCTCAGTAACAGAGTATAACATAGCTTCATCCATGTGTGTCTTTTTCAGTCTGTAAAGCATTTAGATCTTAGTCTGTAAAGCATTTAGATCTTGCTCTGCAAAGCATTATGGAAAGGCCAATCAGAGACTAATGTTTTCTTTAGTAATAAGCTGTTTGTGCCCCACCGTTCTATCCCTTGCCTAGGTGCCTCATACTTACATCTTGCAATACCAAGTCATAGCATAATCTGGTTTTCTTGAAAAAATAGCTTAAATGACATGTTTCTGCATTAACTTCCCATGTGGCAATGTGAACAAATGTTTGCTTACCCAGATAGGGCATCAATGACAGTCCAAAGAAATGATTCTAGATTCTAACCAAGTCTATCTTGGGTGAACAAATCAGTTTAATTGGGGTTACTTACAGGAGCATGGACAACTTACAGGTGTCCACATCACTGAAGAAGGCTGCCAAGCCTCAGTGATTATCTGCTGGTGCATCCTATGGAGGGATGGAGTCTCATGTCACCTAGTATAATCTCCCCGTTGGAAGTGGGCCCAGTCTTGTGCTGATCTCCCACAAATAATACAGGTGCTCGAATTTAAAGATGGTAATGCCATGTTATGCTCAGAGGAGAGAGTCCTAGGGCATGCCTGTGCCAGGACTGCCATCAAGTTGACAGTGCTGATAACAGACCATCAACATTAAAGCAGACACTGGTCTTAGAGTGTTTCAAATACAGAAAATACATTGCCAATGTAGTATACTAATCTGCTTGCTAGACTGTAAGCTCCAAGAAGGCAAAGACTTTGTGTGTCTTGTTCTGAACTTTATATGACAATCACTTGGGACAGTCTGTGACATATTACAAATCTGCTTGGTAATTACCTATAGAATGAATGAATTAGAACATCCTCCCATGGGAGGCATGGAAACACTTTCAGTTGTTCACTTCCATTGTGTGTGCTGGTTAGAATACATGCTAGTAAAACTCTGAGATCTGCAGAAATGTCAAACATAGAAAAGGGTGATAGGTCACCTTTAGGCCCAGGATTTGAAATGGGAGGGAAGGAAAGAAGGAAGGAAGGAAGGAAGGAAGGAAGGAAGGAAGGAAGGAAGGAAGGAAGGAAGGAAGGAAGGAAGGAAGGAAGGAAGGAAGGCAAGTCAGCCTTGCTGGACAGCACAGATCTTCATCGGTTGGTGGTTCTGTCTTTTCACTGCACCTGCTCATGCAGACTGTGATTCTAAACCAAGCACTGGAAGCTGGACAAAGATGGCAACTGAAGGAATGGCAGGCACATTGCCCAATGGTACAGAAGCATTTCTGAGGACCTGAAGTGAATTCACACTTCCCAGAGAACCACAGTCTAGAAAAACATACCTGCTTCAATCCCAGTCAAAGTGGGGCCTGTCTTTCATATCTCACAAACTTGTGGATTTCTAAGACCCATTCAGACTGCTCATTGAGGGGGAGACTAATGAATGTGTGTGAAGATTCATCACATGTGCCCAACTACAAGTGGCACAGTTGTGGGAACTGTGAATGGAAATGATGGTAGACCAGACCTGGCTCTTTTATCTAGTAGGAAATAACTGTTCATTGAGTCCTTTTAGTTATCCATTGATAAAACAAATGTAATTGCTTTTATATTAAGTATTTTAACATGAGTAAAGTAATGTAAATTACAAAAATGTTTAAAACTTGCTTGCTGAATGTAGATGGAATGAAAGAAAACTAATTCTATAGCTGTGTGGGATATTCTGTGACACCTCAGATTTGCTTTAATCTGGTACAATGTGCACAGAAATGATTATCTCTGAGGAAGATGGTTGTTTTACTCACATTTCCCTAGAAGGAAGAGGCTTGGCACACCACACAGGCCTTCCACATGTAGAAGAAGCCCCAGGTCAGGAGGCAGAGGAGCAAGGAGCAGTGTCGGCAGGAACAGGCTAGGCAGGGTACAGGGACTGAGACTAGCTAGTTTGAAATTGTTCAGCAGGCTCTCAGTAGGACCATACCTGATTGCTCAGTGCCTGTCCCTGGGATGATAGCGGCCCAGAATGAAAAGGCTACTAAAAGAGGTGGGGGGTTTGGCTCTGATTGGCCTGCATTTTAGGTTTACTGTGAGTGAATGCTTATCCTCTCCAGGCATTGGCTAACCTGGGATAGAGAGTAGTATGGGGGGGGGGGGTGTCCCTCAGATCAGCAAGAGCCTGAGATATCAGAACACCAGAAGGCAGAAAACAAAGTTTATGGTTAATACAAAGAGCAGGTTCTCTGTTTTATTTAATAATAAATTAGGCCAGTGGACATATAGAATGTCCTATCAAAGGAACAGAAACACCTACCTTGAAGTCTGACGGATATATTCACTCAGTAAACATTAATTAATTATGAGTCATCATGCCAGATGGCCCGGTTATGCTACACTCACTCTTTCATGGATACAGTGTCAGGTGTGAAGTGTTTATCCTAAGAAATAAAAAAAAGTCATAAAGCATGTACTAGTTAAAAGATCCCCAGATGGGTGGTAAACCATCAGCATGAAAAGGAGCCAAGACACATAAATCTGTTACAAATTAATGAACCAAAAACTCAACAGCTGGGGCAGCCTCCACAAAACCTATAGAAGATCAAGCCAGTCAAAATTCTAGCTAGAGCCATGGGTAGTTGATGGCTTCTGATGGGGGGAAGGGAGTCATTTTTCTTTGAGATTGTGGCCACTGGTTGGTTACGTATGCCCTTGTGGATGATCAGACCCCCGTGTGTCTATGGGCATCGCTAATTACATTCATTGGTTATTAAAGGAAGAGGAGAAGGAGGCAGAGGAAGAGGAGGGGTAGGAGAGGAGGAAGAGGAGGAAGACGAGGAGGAGGAAGATGATGAGGAGGAGATGGAGAAGGAGGAGAAGGGATAAAGTTGGGAGGGTGAAGTATTGGTAGGGGCAGGGGTAGATGGAGGGGAGAGGGAGACTGAATATAATCACAATACATTATATACATGTATAAAATTGTCAAAGACTAAATTAAAATACCATAAAAGCTAGTCAACCCTTGTGCACATACATCAATATGTGTAAGATCTTAAAGTCTTCAAGATACAATATGTCTGGGGCATGTCCTTATTCATTGTACACTTGGAATATCAAAATCAGAATCAAGAAAGTTAAAGAAACTTTTAAACATGTGTGTGTAAAATTAAAGCTGCAAGCCGGGAATGGTGGCACACTCCTTTAGTCCTAGCATTTGGGAGGCAGAGGCAGGCAGATCTTTGTGAGTTCAAGGTTAGCCTGGTCTACAGAGTGAGTTCCAGGACAGCTAGGGCTACAGGGAGACCCTGTCTTGAAAAGACTAAAAAAAAAAATTAGAGCTGCAAAGTAATTTTGTGTTACAAGTTTTGAGTAACTCTCCATTATTTGCTAAAAGCAGCATCAGTAATGCTTTTTTTTCTTGACTACATGTCAGTATTATTTACATAATAATGTGTGTATACAGCACCTGGTAAGTAACAGGCTATGGGGGTGGTGTCAGGCCTGGGTGCTGAAGGCTTAAAATATGATGGAGGATGGCAGTGAATTGAATGGGCATGCTTAGACTCAGGATGTTCCTCTTGAGGATGACAGGCAGGCATGCATGAAGCCCGAGTGGTAGAGATTTCTGCCAAGTGACTGACTACTTCAGCCTTGGGACTTGTTTTCATGGAGTTAGTTAATGATTATAGCACCTTTATAATCTAATGCTTTTCCCTTAGAATCTTGACTAGGCACATTAAGAAACAAAACTGGGGCTGGGGGCGGGGGAGGTAAGCAGGAGGCTAGTCTATGATCTAACAAGGGTAATTCCTTCACAGTGAAAACTAGACAGTGCAACTGTGTGACTTTGTACACATCTTCTGGAACTTATCTGCATTATGGAACCTGCAGGAATGTCTTTCCTGAATCACAGCTGCCCCATCATTGTGTTTCCAGACTCACACACTCTTGGCTGGCCCTCAAAAGCATTGCTGAGGGCTTGTGTGGACAGACAACCTGGGTGTGATGTTGGTCAGGAGAGTCCTTGGGTTTGTTCACACCTAGGAAGGGCGTGTTTTAACTGGACATGCATTTTTCATTCTGGACCTCTATAGCCTTTTGTCTGCAGTTCAACCTATGAATTAGGCCCATGTAAAAATGAAATATTCAGTCCAGTAAGATAGTATACAGACATATTCTTAAGTCGTTGGCTTCCTGGGGTCTTTTCTCTATATTGATGTCCCTAAGGGAGATCCTGCAGTAGGACTAGCCTCAGGAAATTGGGGGAAGCCTTCCTGGAACTGTTTCACATATTTGCATCCAGTTTAGTTTTAATCTTAGTGAATCTGAATTGCACTCAGAATGTGTCCAATAACCCCCAGTTTGGGGCTCAGGTGAGAAAAGGCATCCCCTCATATTGGAAACAACAACAACAGAAAGGACTGCATCAAAGAACTGACTGAAACAGTGAACTTCTGCTCAAAACAGTCAACATCCACATGGAGAATATTGAGAAAGACTGAGAAAGAGATGAAAAGCCTGTTTGGCAGAATACATGAGCTCTGGCGGGGTGGGGGGATAGAGTGGGTAACACAGGTCTAGATTTGACAATCTTGTACAAAATATATATTAAAAAAATAAATAAAAAAAGAAAAGGCATCCCCTGCTTACTTTTTTTGTTGTACAGTCTATCAAAGTGCCTGCTACAGCTTAGTATTTATTGAATCAAAAAATATTGGTTAACTGGTTGACACAGAAATTCTGAAAGATTCTGGGAGCTCAGAAGCTCCTATTATTATGGATAAAAAGCCCCAATCTGATAGTTATGTAATATCATAAGAAGAACCAAGAACACAAAACAGCTTTAGTAACAAAAAGAATCAATGAACATAACTTATCTTAAATGTCTATTACAAATAACCATGTTAAAATTTTATAACATAGCTTTGAAAACTAGTTGGCTAAAAATAATAGCGCAAAAATTCCATATTTTCATTTTTAGATTATTTAGTGAACTTAATTTAAATTTTTTTTATTAATTTTATTTATTTCTGTATGTGTATGAATGTACTGCCTGCATGCAAGTCTGTGCACCCGTGTCGTGCAATGCCGCGGAGGTCAGAAGAGGGTCTCAGATTCCCCTGGAACTGGAGTTCTCCTGGAATTGGAGTTTCAGATGGTTCTCGGCCACCATGTGGGTGCTGGGGATCGAACCCGGGTCCTCTGTAAGAGCAGTTGGCGCTCTTAACCGCTAGGCCATCTCTCCAGCCCATGAACTTAATTTAAGACAAAGAAAGCCTTGAGAATATAGTGTGCCTGGAGAAATTAACAATTAAAACGACAGGAATGAATAAAACATATTTCAGTCATAAACAAATATTACAATAAATGTTAGATAGATCATAGTGTTAAATATTGGGAGGAGGAGGAAGGGAATGAAAGGAAGAAAGAAATGCTGATTGGTGTATTTATGCCAGTTATGAAGGCAGTTAATATTTCTGAATATTCTTGACATCCTCCAAAAGAGCTGAAAGGCATACAAATAAGGAACAACAGGCTAGAGAGATGGCTCATGGTTAAGAGCATTGACTGTTCTTGCAAAGGACTCGGGTTCAATTTCCAGGACCCACATGGCAGCTAACAGTGGTCTGTAACTTCAGTTCCAGGAGATCTGACACCTTCTTTTGACCTCTGCAGGCTTTTTATGACACCAGTGCACTTACACACATGCAGGCAATATTCTCAATATATTTTTAATCATCTCTAGATGACTTACAATACTGAACACAATGTAATGTCATTTAAATAATAATGGTTGCTATATTGCAGTTATTTACGACCCACTTCTTTAACTGTGTGTGTGTGTGTGTTATACAGGACGTCCATTTGACTCAAACTGCCACGATCTTCATTGAAACCAGCTGTGGCTGCTTGTGAAAAAGATCATCCCACTGGGCTGGTTGACTACTGGCATTCCCTCTTAAAGCAGGGTCATGGGACCCTCATCTGAGTGTCTGGCCTGTCTTCTCAATCGACTGTATAGAATTTTTGTCCTGGGCTGGAGAGATAGCCTGCGTTAAGAACACCGACCTCTTGCAGAGGACCCGGTTCGATACCCCAGCACCCACATGGCGGCTGAGAACCGTCTTAACTCCAATTCAGAGAACCCAGTCCAGGGGAATCCAGACACCCCTTCTGACCATCCGCGGCATGCACGACACGGGTGCACAGACCTGCATGCAGACAATATACATTCATACACATACAAAAAAAAAAAAAAAAAAAAAAAAAAAAAAAAAAGAATTTGGTCCTAACTGCACATAGCTTCTGGTTTGGGAAGGGGGGGTGAAGTACACAGGCTGAGAAGGAGCAGGGGTGGGGCAACCACCTACAGAACTTTGGAGAAGCCATCGTCCATACAGGGTGAAGACTTTCCACTGTGGCTGCTTTGGGGTCACCCATGCTCTTGTCAAAAATCCCTCACTCATACTCTGTAAAGTAAGTCCACTAGACTCATTGGTTCCTCAGGGCAAGCTCTGGTAGAATCAAACTTTGAATTGCCATTGGGACCTTGTGGGGAGGTGAGTAGATATTGCCTGGTACCCCCTCAGGCGAAAGTTCTCACAACAGTGGATCACAAAAAATTGGCAATAATAAATAAAAAGCTGTGAACACCAAAAAATTAATTCCAAATCAGCCCTGTAATGAGTCTGAGGTGTTTCTGGCAGTGCTCATCTGTATTGCATCATGTGACTTGCCTACAGCCTTGGTGTGTGCACACTTTGCTGGAGACACATCCTCATACTGGAACACACCACGTACACTGCCCATAAAACTCCAGCTGCTAATTGAGACTGCTGTATGTTATGAATTGCAATTTTCTTACTGTTCAGACAAAGGGTTTGTTTTTTTTTTTATAGAAGTATGGTGACTTAATTACAGAAAAAAAGAATATTTTTCCTACTGTCATTCCTACATATAATATCAAATTAGTGTAACTTTGGACTCTGTTGTATTTGAATGGTTTATTTTGGCTCTTGTTGTTTTTGAGATAAGGTTTCCCTGTAGCCCCAGCTGGTTTGAAACTTGCTTTGAAGATCAGGCTGGCTTTGATCTCACAGAGATCTCCTGCTTTGCCTCTATTAACATATGCTTCCACCACACATGGCAGATGGTATTTTTTAAAAAAAAACTGCTGCGTGAGGTGTTGACTTAGTTCATTAAAAAAAAAAAATTAAAGAATTCTGGTTTAGGACTAGAATAGCATTTCCAACAATTCCTGAAATGGCCCTAAACATACTTTTATCCATTTTATACTCTGTATTTATAAGAAGCGGCATTGTCAGTATTGATGATCATAAAATAAAAAATGGATCAACGTTGAAAAACATTGAGGATGCTCTATACCCTGCTGTATTTTAGCCAAAATTTAACTGTTCATGTCAAAATCAGCCAGAAATATCCATTTCAGTATGCAAATTGCTAATAATCTCTAATAATAGTAAAATTATGTGTACAACGAAGAATTGTTTTAAAATAAGTTTCTTTATGACCTATCACCATAAATGTTTGATTTATATCTTATACTTCTATCTTATATACCTATATACCCAGGGTCACACAAGATTGGTTGAAAAAGGGTTTGCAAGTAGAAAATGTTTTAAGAAGCACCCCAGTTTAAAGAAAAATGAAAAAAAAGAATTTCATACACGTCCAGAATTTCCCCCCCAAATTTTTGATGCAAAGTTCATTGATTCAGATGGAATCAACTTTTGGATGAGGACTTACAATGTGGCTATCACTGCATTGTATCACCACAGTCTTCCAACTCTTCTGGTAATTTGATGACTAGGAGAGGCAGTCTAGATTTCCATAAGAAAACACAGAGTGAGCCTGTCCACTTCCAACTCCAACAGGGGTGAAAGAAGCAACACCGAAGGGAATGTTCAGTTCTCAGTTACTTTTCTGTTGCTGGTTTAAACACCATGACCAAGGCTACTTATAGAAGGAAGAGTTTATTTGGCTGTTGGTTCCAGAGGGTAAGAGTCCCTCATGGTGGGGCCAGGCATGGTAGGAGGCGGCAGGAGGCAGCCTGTATAGGAAACAACATTCACATCGTCAAGGAGGCCAGGAAGCAGAGAGAGAGTCCAAACTGGGAAATGAGCAAGGCTAAACCCACCCCTAGTGATGTGTTTTTCCTCCAGACAGCCGGTATCGTCCTAAGGTCCCTCCAGAACAGCACCACCAAATGGAGACCCAAGTGCTCAATACTTGGTCCTGTGAGAGAACATTTTCATTCAAGCCCCCGAATACCATTACAGATGACCTGCTTTTACAAGCTACAACAAACCAGACATGGTGATAGATACTGCAATGCCTGCACCCAAGAGCTGAGGCAGGAGGATTACGAGTTCAGGCCAAACTGGATGAAGTCTATGGTAGATGTTTTTTCTACTATCTGAAAGTTATTCAAAGTTAAAAATAAAATCCTCCTGTGGACTGAGCTACTACGGGGTTTTCAGCCTCTTCAGAGTATAGACTGCCATTGTTGGACCACCCACGGCTGTGTCATGGAGACCAGTTCAGGAAGATCAAGACAGGATGCGGTGCCTTACTGACCTCATTTGGTGACCATGGGAAGGAAAACCCCAGTGGTGGAGCACAAGGGCAGAACTGATGGGGGTTTGGGCTTGCCAAGGAGGAGCTTTCAAACATGACATCTTTCAGCCTAATAAAGAAAAAAAAATCATAAGCTGAAGATGCTAAAACCATGATATATGTGGCATGCAATGGTGCATATTGGAGTGATGCATACTGGGAGTAATAACAAAAAGAAAAAGTCTGGGTCAAAGAACGTGACTGAAACAGCGAACTTGCTCGAAACAGAAATTTTGAGAGAGAATGAAGAAAAGATGAAAAACAGTTGGCAGAATATCATGAGCCTGGTGGGGTAAGGGGGACATGAAGGGGGGCACGGGTCTAGATTGAATTTGTCTGAAATGCACAAAGTTTCAATAAAAAATTGGCTTTGAAAAAAAAAATCCTGATGTGTTGTTCGTTTCTAGTCATTTATGATACAGCCCATACAGTCCTGACCATTTGACTTTTTAAAGGCAAATGCTACCATGATGTGTTTCATTAGTTTCAACAAAGGAAAAAAAAAAAACCAGACTGGGACTTCTAACACTTTTTCAGATCATTTTGACATTTTTACAAATGGCCCTCCCATGTGATGATGTAATGCTGGCACTTCCATGCCCTCCCCTTCCTCCACCCCAGGCTAGAATTTTGAGTAGGCATATCACAGAGCTCATAATCACATCAATTCATATGTAACCTTTAGTAAGCCATGCTCTTTCATTACTTGTTACTTTGTCTTTCAGATTGCTTGATGATGTTCATCATTTTGTTTCAATTTATATTCTTGAAATTATTTTATATTATTTTTTATGTGTATGATTTAATTTTTATTTATGTGTATGCAAGTGGAGTTGTGTTGTACAATACCCTACAGAGGTCCGGAAGAGAGGGTACAGAGTCCCTGACGTTAGTACAGAAGTTGTCACTGCCATGTGGGTACTGGGACTTGAACCCAGGTCCCTGCAAGACAGCAGAAAGTGTTCCTACAACGAGCATCCTCTAGCCCCTGCTTGATTTTTGAGTCAGGGTCTCTCTAGGTAGCCCTGACTGCCTAGAACTCACTATGTACACTAGGCTGGCTCAACCCAACAGAAATTATCCTGCTTTTGCTTTTCAAGTGATTAAAGGTGTTTGCCGCCAGGAGTGGGTGGCACACGCCTTAAAATCCTAGCACTTGGAGGCAGAGGCAGGCGGATCTTTGTGAGTTCAAGGCCAGCCTGGTCTACAGAGTGAATTCCAGGACAGCTGGGCTACAGAGGAACTGTCTCGAAAAGAAAACCAAAAAAAAAAAAAAAAAAAAAAAAGGTTTTGCCACCACACCCAACTTGATGTTCCTTATTTTTTTATTTTATGCATTGAGANAATCAGTCTTTGAAGTGGGTGATAGTCCAGTTGAGCATCCATAAGCAGGTGAGACCACCCTGCAGCCTTAAGCACATGTCAGGAGTAAACAGCCTCAGTCTCTATGTAATTTGTGATTTCTTGGGTTTACTTTATTTTAGGAAGTTAAAGGATTTGTGTTGAAAAGCCATCTCTTTTGGCCTTTTCCTGTTGCAAAAATATAGGGGTTGTAGGATAGGAGGCCATCTCAAACTTCTCCCTTCTAGAACTGAGCAAAAATTATCATAGTCAGAAAAGGCTTAAGAAAAGAAAAGGAAAAGAAAAGGAAAAACAGGATTGTGATTCTTATACTTTGAGTCCTTTAAGACCCTGGTGAAGATCTGGAGGGGACTGTACCAGCCAGTCCCTGGACTGGGTGCCTCAAGACACTGCTGGTGGGATGTGAGAGGGGACCACAGACATGGCTCCTGCTTTTGTAAGATCTACATTCATCAGCGCACTGCCCTGGCTGGAAGCTCGGAAAGTTATCTCACCTTGTCCTCTGCTAACTGGGGGAGTGACACATAGAATCTCTTTTTAACACTTCCAGTATTCCTTTAGAGACTGAAGGAAAAATAATACAATGAGATTAAGTTCTCAATTTCATTAAAAAGCATAAAGAAAAGCACATATTATAGCATGTTTGTGTTCCGTTGGCATTTCTGATAAATACCTTGACTGTTTAACAAGCACTGAGGAGCAACTAAAGCACCAGGAAGGCACTCATCCAATTTGCACTAGCCACTAAGTGCTGGTGAGTGTTCAGTGTCTGGGAAGCTTTTAAGTTTATTGACAGCGTATTCAAATAGGCTGCTGCAGTCCCCTGGGCCTGGATCGCCACTCCTGCTGAGGAATTAGGCACTTGAAAAGCAAAGATGGGAGGGCATGTTCAGAGATAAGTGCTTTGTGGTGCCTAGATCAGAATGGCCTTGCTCAGCATTCATGATGTAAGCAGAGGGCAGTGACCCTTTCTTATGGCTTCAACCCCGTTAGCCACAAAATACCCTGGCACGTGAAAGGCTAATGATGCTCTTCAAAGAAAAGTGTCTTTTAAACACATCACACTGCCTTATGTAACCTTAACAGTTATGACGGTCAGAGAAAATACCATACAGTTTTCTCTTTCAGACACATCCTGTATCCTGAAGGACAGAAATTCCAGAATAGGAAAGTGTACAGCACTAAAGAAAGAGGACACAGCAACTCTGGAGGGATAGAACTGGTGATCTAGGCTTCCTTGGGGGAGGAAGGGGGAGGGTGGAGAGAGAATAAGAGAGCTGAAGTAACACCCATGCAGGCCAGGTGTCCTGTCTGAGGGCACATTTGGTAGCTGGTGAGTTCAAGGCTTGGTGCCCAACAGTGGGGAAACTAAGAGAATAAAACTATTTGAGGCTATAGAAAGACATCTCTGGATACTTATTTTTTTTTGGTCTTTTCGAGACAGGGTCTCCCTGTAGCCCCAGCTGTCCTGGAACTCACACTGTGACCAGACTGGCCTTGAACTCACAAGATCCGCCTGCCTCTGCCTCCCAAGTGCTAGGATTAAAGGCGTGTGCCACCACACCTGGCCTGTAACAACTATTTATAATGAGTCCTAATGAAACTTACCTTCTAGGTGCTGGCAAAGTTTTAATATGAGAGATTTCCTTACCTCTCCTTCATAGAACAAAGAGGAATTGATGATGATGAAGTCATTCTCTAACTGTAATTGGAGCCAACTTCATAGAGTAGATCTCTTATAAAACCGGTAAAACCACCTTCTTTAATTGACTAATAGACATAGGAACTGTGTAAAAGGATTATTCTCTATTCAGAACCAAATATAATACTAAAGTCTCCTTAAGCTGTGCACTTAAGCAAAATATATTAATACAGGAGAGCTCTGATATCAGCAATGGATTATTCTACCAAGGAGATGTTGGCCAGGGGATCCAAGCCCCCCAAAAGGTAAGGGCTTTTTGCCTGTAAACTGGGATACCTACAAGAAGAGAGGTGATAAGGCCCTGCTGTCAAAGACCTGTGAAGCATGGGAAAGATGTATTGAGACTGCACTTGCAAGTGTACAGTTGTGTCTGGAATACCAGAGATGTTACCAAAGGCCACTAAACCAATAAAGCAATATAGGTCTCTTTGAGTCAAAGCAAGACTGCTCCGTCAGCACCAGCTACACCTCATCTGCCTGGAAATACTGTGCGCAGTGGCAGCCATATGCCTGTATATCCCAAATCTAATTGGCTTTAGCTCTCTCCTTGGAAGAAATAACCCATGGCTGATGCCACAAGCTTAACATCCTTTAGCAGTTAGGAGATGTTATAAGCCACAGTAAGACCCTGTACATTTTACAGAAAAAATGTAATTCATAGTATAACATACCATCCAAATATCTGTTGTCTATACCAAAGTAGTAACCTACCATAACAATTAGTGTCTGTTTAAAAAACTATATATCTAATTGCCTGTGCTTCATTAGTAGGCTGAAAGGTTATTCCTGAATCTGTCAACCCATGAAAGGAAACAGACAGAATTGACCAGGTCCAAAACGACGCTCCAGGAAAGTAGACTGTTTTGCTTCTCATCCACCTGTGCCCCTTTTCTAAGCCTAGGGAACAATCTGCGAAGAGGGGCATGGTAGAATGTAAGGGCTGTGATTGGGGTGAATGGTGAAACTACAGCAATATAGACTGGACACTTATTTGATCAACTTGATTGTAACGTATAAGCCCCCCAACTGGATGGTGGGACACTTGGGCTGTGTGGTTTGGGCACAACTGCTTGCAAATGGTTTTACATGAAGATGCTTGTACTCAAATTATTACTTATTGTTAAAAAATGAAAAAAAAAAAAGTAATAGCACTCAAAAAATCAAATTATATTTAAAATGTGTTTAGACTGTACCACATAGATATGTGTACATTTACACACAGTATACTTAGGTCTTTTGTTCTGATTTGTTTGTGGTTTTAGCAGGAGTTTGGGGGCAAGATGGGGACAGACTCAGAAAACCAACAAAAAGGACAGCCATCTAAAAATAGAAGAGCATCAACTAGTTGGGACTTATTTGAAGGTCTGTGATGTGCTTTTGGAGAAGATGGATATAAAAAGCAAAATATATGTTTATGAACAAAAATGTAAATAAAAAATAAGTAGGAACAGTCCTAGCCAGACACTGAACTGGCTCAGAGGTATGACAGTGAAGACAAGCTGCTTCTTCAGGCTTCCTTAGCAACCAGATTTTAGTGACCTCATTTTTTATTAGGCTTTGAATCCAGGGAAGTAAAAGCAAGTAGCCCATTTGTGAGCAGCTCCATGGTAGTTCTTAATCTCCTGATGGGGAGATTGAAACTACCATGCAGTTTGGGTATTATCTGTGAGCTTCAATTATCTTTGGTATCTTGGCTCCCAGGAAAAGCAATAATTGAGAGCCAGCTGTAGAAATGGAAATTATAAGATGAGGAGGGTGTTGGCATTTTTAATGGCAGTGTTCATTGGCAGATGGACTTGCAGAGGCTGGTTGGAGGGGCTGTGTGTCTCCTGACATTCATTTATTACCAGATACAAGGCAGGAAAACTGATTTGTACTTCCATGCCAGAGCTATTTGGAACCTTGAAATCCCCATGTCGTCCACACAAATAGTCGGAGGCTTACGAGGTCAATCCGGGCAGGGGGAAGAGTCCCAATGCAGAACTCTTACTTAGGAGAAGCCAAGCTTTAGCTACTGGAAAACTCTATGAGGCACAGAGGACAGCTGTGTAGATACAGCTAGTTTTTTTTTTTTTTTGTCTTTATGAGACAGGGTCTCCCTGTAGCTCCAGCTGGCCTGGAACTCACTCTGTGGGCCAGGCTGGCCTTGAACTCACAAAGATCCGCCTGCCTCTGCCTCCCAAGTGCTAGGATTAAAGGCGCACGCCACCATGCCTGGCGAGACAGCTATAGTTTTAAGCTTGTTGCTGGAAAGTGACAATTCTAGTGCATCACATACAAGAAATACAGCCAGATGACTTCACTCTGCCTAAAATAATGTATTATTAAGATGCCTAAAAAGATCTAGTATGAAAAGAGAGTTGAGATAAATATGCTATTTATCTGAAATAGGTGATATAGGTGAAAAGCAGCTATATAAAAGACACATTAAAGAGATTTATTTTTTATTGCTGAGTATATTGCCTGCATATGTAAGTGCACCTGTGCTGTGCAATGTCTATGGAGGTCAGAGAGGGTGTTGGCTCCTCTGGAACATGAGTTACAGATGGTTATTAGCTGTCCATATGGGTGTTGGGGACTAAACCAGGTCTTTTGCAAGAGCAGCCAGTACTCCCAGCTCCTGAGCCATCTTTCCAGTCCTAAGAGATTTATTTTTGTAAATACTGGTCCAAATGTTGTGTGTATGTGTGTGTGTGTCTGTGTGTGTGTGGTTGTGTGTGTTAGGAGGGGGGAGTAATCTGGGAAGAAATAAAAATGTAGGATTACAGATGAGTTCTACTTTCTACTATTTTATTTTATTTTTATTTTTTTTATTTTTTATTTTTATTTTATTTTATTTATTTTTTTTTTAATTTTTTTTTATATTTAATTTTATTTTATTTCTGTATGTGTATGAATGTACTGTCTGCATGCAAGTCTGTGCACCCGTGTCGTGCAATGCCGCGGAGGTCAAAGAGGGTCGGCTTCCCCTGGAACTGGAGTTCTCCTGGAGTTGGAGTTTCAGACGGTTCTCAGCCGCCATGTGGGTGCTGGGGATCGAACCCGGGTCCTCTGTAAGAGCGGTCGGCGCTCTTAACCGCTAGGCCATCTCTCCAGCCCTTATTTTATTTTTTGAGACAGGGTTTCCCTATAGCCCCAGCAGGTCTGGACCTCACCACTCTGTAGACCAAGCTGGCCGCCTCAAACTCACAAGATACGCTTTGCCCGGCTCTACTATTTTCTTAACTAAATCTTCAAATGTTTCTTCACTGAATGTACATTCCTTATGTGAAAGTATATTCTAAAAACTGTTTTAACACTGACAGCTGGAGGAGACGGCTCAGTGGATAAGCACTTGCCACACAAGCACAAGAACAGAGTTTGGATCGTCAGAACCCCATGAAAACCCTGTGGGTATGGCAGCTGGCCTGTAATTCTAGCAGTTGAAGGCAGAGACAGGAGAGGCCTGGAGCAGGCTGGATAGACTAGCGGTATCAGCAAGCTCTGGGCGTAGGTGAGAAATCCTGCATCAGTGAGTAAGGTGGAGCAATCGGGGAGGACTCCTGACGTCAACCTTCAACCTCCACAGGCATTGTGCATGCATGAACTCCCACATACATATATACCCCCCACATGTGAACACACTTACAGACATGCACACCACACACATATATATGCAAAATGTATCAGTAATGAAAAATATATACAATTATAAATGTGCTAATCAAAAGCTACTTCTGTATGTGAACTTCTGAGAGTGAAAGAACAATGTGAAAATTTGATTTCTCAAAACTCCCAGGTGCCTCCAAGATTTCTTTAAGGCAAAGTCAAGGAGATACAATGTACTCTTCATAGGTTACAGTACATTTGTAAGAATGTTTAAGATCTGCTAGCTACATGGAGCTCTTGGAAACTGTAATTAAGTACATTCAGTTTACAGTTTAGTCGGTATTCAATAGAAACTAGACGCCTATGTTTCTTTCTTTCTTAAGACAATGTATCCAGGATTTGAAAGCTCGCAAATAAAGGTGATAGTTCCCCAATGTTGGCACAGGAATCTTGAAATGGAAATGTTCCTCTTGTTCTACTTTTGGGGGATTTAATTCCACTGCTATGTGAGTGGGTGCATCTCCTGCTGGGGAATAAGGCTGCTCCACCCCCTTCCTTTTAAAATGTGTTTTCTTTGTGTTCCCACTTAACAATCATTCATGGAAGGAAGAAGAGACAGGTCTAGAGGAAGGGGAAAAGAGTTATAAGTTGGCTTGTAGCAGTCAGAAGGGAGCTGTGCATGCATGAATGTGATGCTGGAGAAAGGAGAGTGCTTGCGTTGACCACAGAGAGAGAAAATATCTGCATCTTTCAGTAGACCAGCACAAAGGAGTAATTTCCAAAAGCAGCAAAAGCAGTACCAGCAACTGTCACATTAGGATACGTGAGACATAGACTCAACTGACCTAGACTCAGAACAAACCTACCAGGTGGAAATGAATGGAAAATAGACAAGGAAGCTAAGGCAATAGGAACACACACCACAGGAAGATAGAAAAGACAATTCTTAGGCTAGTTGGGGGCTCAATGCCGATCTCCATCACAGGCTGTCAGGGTGACTTTGGGAAAATACCTAAACCTGTTTGCTCTTCAATTTCCTAATTTACAAAACAGAGATAACAAGTTCTACCACATGGGTGGATTAGACTATATCAAGAGGGAATGTGAAGCTCTTAGGGTAATAGCAACCACACAGCCTTCAACGGTCATTGATTTATTCTCACACTGTGGTGAGGGGACAACAAGTCCAGATCAATTTGAGTGACAGATCTTTCTATGCCACAAATACCCAACAACGCTACCCTCAGTATCCATGTGAGACTGCGGCCCCAAGAATATGAAAATCTTAAGATGCTTAATGTCTTAGCATGAGCATAGGCATATATTTTAGTAGACATCTCTAGATGACTTACAATACTGAACACAATGTAAGTGTCATGTAAATAATAATGGTTGCTATATTGCATTATTTACGACCCAGCTTCTTAAACTGTGTGTGTGTGTGTGTTATACAGGACTGTCCTTTGACTCAAACTGCCACCATCTTCATTGAAACCAGCTGTGGCTGCTTGTGAAAAAGATCATCCCAACTGGGCTGGTTGACTACTGGCATTCCCTCTTAGAAGCAGGGTCATGGGACCCTCATCTGAGTGTCTGGCCTGTCTTCTCAATCGACTGTATAGAATTTTGTCCTGGGCTGGAGAGATAGCCTAGCGGTTAAGAGCACCGACGCTCTTGCAGAGGACCCGGGTTCGATCCCCAGCACCACACAGGCGGCTGAGAACCGTCTGTAACTCCAATTCCAAGGAGAACTCCAGTTCCAGGGGAATCCGAGACCTCTTCTGACCTCCGCGGCATTGCACGACACGGGTCACAGACCTGCATGCCGACATACATTCATACACATACAAAAAAAAAAAAAAAAAAAAAAAAAAGAATTTGTCCTAACTGCACATAGCTTCTGGTTTGGGAAGGGGGGGTGAAGTACACAGGCTGAGAAGGAGCAGGGGTGGGGCAACCACCTACAGAACTTTGGAGAAGCCATCGTCCATACAGGGTGAAGACTTTCCACTGTGGCTGCTTTGGGGTCACCCATGCTCTTGTCAAAAATCCCTCACTATACTCTGTAAAGTAAGTCCACTAACTCATTGGTTCCTAGGGCAAGCTCTGGTAGAATCAAACTTTGAATTGCCATTGGGACCTTGTGGGGAGGTGAGTAGATATTGCCTGGTACCCCCTCAGGCGAAAGTTCTCACAACAGTGGATCACAAAAAATTGGCAATAATAAATAAAAAGCTGTGAACACCAAAAAATTAATTCCAAATCAGCCCTGTAATGAGTCTGAGGTGTTTCTGGCAGTGCTCATCTGTATTGCATCATGTGACTTGCCTACAGCCTTGGTGTGTGCACACTTTGCTGGAGACACATCCTCATACTGGAACACACCACGTACACTGCCCATAAAACTCCAGCTGCTAATTGAGACTGCTGTATGTTATGAATTGCAATTTTCTTACTGTTCATACAAAGGGTTTTTTTTTTTTTATAGAAGTATGGTGACTTAATTACAGAAAAAAAGAATATTTTCCTACTGTCATCCTTACATGTAACTATCAATTAGTGTATCTTTGACTCTGTTGTATTTGAATGGTTTATTTTGCTCTGTTGTTTTGAGATAAGGTTTCCTGTAGCCCACCAGCTGGTTTGAAACTTGCTTTGAGAGCAGGCTGGCTTTGATCTCACAGAGATCTGCTGCTTCTGCATCCGCTCGATTAACGATATGCTCCACCACACCTGGCAGAATGGTTGATTTTTTAAAAAAAAACTGCTGCTGAGGTGTTGACTTAAGTTCATTAAAAAAAAAAAATTAAGAATTCTGGTTTAGGACTAGAATAGCATTTCCAACAATTCCTGAAATGGCCCTAAACATACTTTTACCATTTTATACTCTGTATTTATAAGAAGCGGCATTGTCAGTATTGATGATCATAAAATAAAAATATTGATCAACTTTGAAAAACATTGAGGATGCTCTATACCCTGCTGTATTATTAGCCAAAATTTAACTGTTCATGTCAAAATCAGCCAGAATATCCATTTCAGTATGCAAAATTGCTATAATCTCTAATAATAGTAAAATTATGTGTACAACGAAGAATTGTTTTAAAATAGTTTCTTTATGACCTATCACCAATAAATGTTTGATTTATATCTTATACTTCTATCTTATATACCTATATACCCAGGGTCACACAATATTGGTTGAAAAAGGGTTGCAAGTAGAAAATGTTTAAGAAGCCCCAGTTTAAAAAAAATAAAAAGAAAAGAATTTCATACACGTTCAGAATTTCCCCCCAAATTTTTGATGCAAAGTTCATTGATTCAGATGGAATCAACTTTTGGATGAGGACTTACAATGTGGCTATCACTGCATTGTATCACCACAGTCTTCCAACTCTTCTGGTAATTTGATGACTAGGAGAGGCAGTCTAGATTTCCATAAGAAAACACAGAGTGAGCCTGTCCACTTCCAACTCCAACAGGGGTGAAAGAAGCAACACCGAAGGGAATGTTCAGTTCTCAGTTACTTTCTGTTGCTTGTGTGTTAAACACCATGACCAAGGCTACTTATAGAAGGAAGAGTTTATTTGGCTGTTGGTTCCAGAGGGTAAGAGTCCCTCATGGTGGGGGCAGGCCATGGGTGGAGGCGGCAGGAGGCAGCCTGTATAGGAAACAACATTCACATTCAAGGAGGCACAGGAAGCAGAGAGAGAGTCAAACTGGAAATGAGCAAGGCTAAACCCACCCCTAGTGATGTGTTTTCTCCAGACAGCCTTATCTCCTAAAGGTTCCCTCCAGAAACAGCACCACCAAATGGAGACCCAAGTGCTCACATACTTGGGCCTGTGTGAGAGACATTTTCATTCAAGCCACCACGAATACCATTACAGATGACCTGCTTTTACAAGCTACAACAAACCAGACATGGTGATAGATACTGCAATGCCTGCACCCAAGAGGCTGAGGCAGGAGATTACGAGTTCTAGGCCAAACTGGATGAAGTCTATGGTAGATGTTTTTTCTACTATCTGGAAAGTTATCAAAGTTAAAAAATAAAATCCCTGTGGACTGAGCTACTACTGGGGTTTCAGCCTCTTCAGAGTATTAGACTGCCATTGTTGGACCACCCACGGCTGTGTCATGGAGACCAGTTCAGGAAGATCAAACAGGATCGGTGCTTACTGGACCTCATTTGGTGACCATGGGAAAGGAAAACCCCAGTGTGGAGCAGGGCAGAACTGATGGTGGTTTGGGCTTGCCAAGGAGGAGCTTTCAAACATGACATCTTTCAGCCTAATAAAGAAAAAAAATCATAAGCTGAAGATGCTAAAACCTTGATATATGTGGCCTGCATATGTGCATATTTTGGAGTGATGCATACTGGGAGTAATAACAAAAAGAAAAAGTCTGGGTCAAGAACGACTGACTGAAACAGCGAACTTATGCTCGAAACAGTAAATTTTGAGAGAGAATGAGAAAAGATGAAAACATGTTTGGCAGAATACATGAGCTCTGGTGGGGTAGGGGGACATGAAGGGGGGCACGGGTCTAGATTTGAAATTTTGTCTGAAATGCACAAAGTTTCAATAAAAAATTGGCTTTGAAAAAAAAAAATCCTGATGTGTTGTTCGTTTCTAGTCATTTATGATACAGCCCATACAGTCCTGACCATTTGACTTTTTAAAGGCAAATGCTACCATGATGTGTTTCATTAGTTCAACAAGGAAAAAAAAAAAACCAGACTGGGACTTCTAACTTTTTCAGATCATTTTGACATTTTTACAAATGGCCCTCCCATGTGATGATGTAATGCTGGCACTTCCATGCCCTCCCCTTCCTCCACCCCAGGCTAGAATTTTGAGTAGGCATATCACAGAGCTCATAATCACATCAATTCATATGTAACCTTTAGTAAGCCATGCTCTTTCATGTACTTGTTACTTTGTCTTTCAGAATTGCTTGATGATGTTCTCATTTTTTCAATTTATATTCTTGAAATATTTTTTATTTTTTATGTGTATGATATTATTTATTTTTTATGTGTATGCAAGTGGAGTTGTGTTGTACAATACCCTACAGAGGTCAGGAAGAGGGTATCAGATCCCTGAAACAGTATTACAGAGATTGTCAGCTGCCATGTGGTACTGGGACTTGAACCCAGGTCCTTGCAAGACAGAAAGTGTTCCTATCCACTGCCATCCCTCTAGCCCCTTGCTTTGATTTTTGAGTCAGGGTCTCTCTAGGTAGCCCTGACTGGCCTAGAACTCACTATGTACACTAGGCTGGCTTCAAACCCAACAGAAATTATCCTGCTTTTGCTTTTCAAGTGATTAAAGGTGTTTGCCGCCAGGAGTGGTGGCACACGCCTTTAATCCTAGCACTGGGAGGCAGAGGCAGGCGGATCTTTGTGAGTTCAAGGCCAGCCTGGTCTACAGAGTGAATTCAGGCAGCTGGGCTACAGAGTGACCCTGTCTCGAAAAGACCAAAAAAAAAAAAAAAAAAAAAAAAAAGGTTTTTCATGATTTCCTTATTTTTTTATTTTATGCATATTTTTGGTCTTTTCGAGACAGGGTCACTCTGTAGCCCCAGCTGTCCTGGAATTCACTCTGTAGACCAGGCTGGCCTTGAACTCACAAAGATCCGCCTGCCTCTGCCTCCCAAGTGCTAGGATTAAAGGCGTGTGCCACCACTCCTGGCGGCAAACACCTTTAATCACTTGAAAAGCAAAAGCAGGATAATTTCTGTTGGGTTTGAAGCCAGCCTAGTGTACATAGTGAGTTCTAGGCCAGTCAGGGCTACCTAGAGAGACCCTGACTCAAAAATCAAAGCAAGGGGCTAGAGGGATGGCTCAGTGGATAGGAACACTTTCTGCTCTTGCAGAGGACCTGGGTTCAAGTCCCAGTACCCACATGGCAGCTGACAACTCTCTGTAATAACTGTTTCAGGGAATCTGATACCCTCTTCCGACCTCTGTAGGGTATTGTACAACACAACTCCACTTGCATACACATAAAAAATAATAATTCATACACATAAAAAATAATAAAATAATTTCAAGAATATAAATTGAAACAAAATGATGAACATCATCAAGCAATTCTGAAAGACAAAGTAACAAGTACATGAAAGAGCATGGCTTACTAAAGGTTACATATGAATTGATGTGATTATGAGCTCTGTGATATGCCTACTCAAAATTCTAGCCTGGGGTGGAGGAAGGGGAGGGCATGGAAGTGCCAGCATTACATCATCACATGGGAGGGCCATTTGTAAAAATGTCAAAATGATCTGAAAAAGTTAGAAGTCCCAGTCTGGTTTTTTTTTTTTTCCTTTGTTGAACTAATGAAACACATCATGGTAGCATTTGCCTTTAAAAAGTCAAATGGTCAGGACTGTATGGGCTGTATCATAAATGACTAGAAACAGAACAACACATCAGGATTTTTTTTTTCAAAGCCAATTTTTTATTGAAACTTTGTGCATTTCAGACAAAATTTCAAATCTAGACCCGTGCCCCCCTTCATGTCCCCCTACCCCACCAGAGCTCATGTATTCTGCCAAACATGTTTTTCATCTTTTTCTCATTCTCTCTCAAAATTTACTGTTTCGAGCATAAGTTCGCTGTTTCAGTCAGTTCTTTGACCCAGACTTTTTCTTTTTGTTATTACTCCCAGTATGCATCACTCCAAAATATGCACATATGCATGCCACATATATCATAGGTTTTAGCATCTTCAGCTTATGATTTTTTTTTCTTTATTAGGCTGAAAGATGTCATGTTTGAAAGCTCCTCCTTGGCAAGCCCAAACCACCATCAGTTCTGCCCTTGTGCTCCACACTGGGGTTTTCCTTTCCCATGGTCACCAAATGAGGTCCAGTAAGCACCGCATCCTGTCTTGATCTTCCTGAACTGGTCTCCATGACACAGCCGTGGGTGGTCCAACAATGGCAGTCTATACTCTGAAGAGGCTGAAACCCCAGTAGTAGCTCAGTCCACAGGAGGATTTTATTTTTTAACTTTGATAACTTTCCAGATAGTAGAAAAAACATCTACCATAGACTTCATCCAGTTTGGCCTAGAACTCGTAATCCTCCTGCCTCAGCCTCTTGGGTGCAGGCATTGCAGTATCTATCACCATGTCTGGTTTGTTGTAGCTTGTAAAAGCAGGTCATCTGTAATGGTATTCGTGGTGGCTTGAATGAAAATGTCTCTCACAGGCCCCAAGTATGTGAGCACTTGGGTCTCCATTTGGTGGTGCTGTTTCTGGAGGGAACCTTTAGGAGATAAGGCTGTCTGGAGAAAACACATCACTAGGGGTGGGTTTAGCCTTGCTCATTTCCAGTTTGACTCTCTCTCTGCTTCCTGTGCCTCCTTGACGATGTGAATGTTGTTTCCTATACAGGCTGCCTCCTGCCGCCTCCTACCATGCCTGCCCCACCATGAGGGACTCTTACCCTCTGGAACCAACAGCCAAATAAACTCTTCCTTCTATAAGTAGCCTTGGTCATGGTGTTTAACACAGCAACAGAAAAGTAACTGAGAACTGAACATTCCCTTCGGTGTTGCTTCTTTCACCCCTGTTGGAGTTGGAAGTGGACAGGCTCACTCTGTGTTTTCTTATGGAAATCTAGACTGCCTCTCCTAGTCATCAAATTACCAGAAGAGTTGGAAGACTGTGGTGATACAATGCAGTGATAGCCACATTGTAAGTCCTCATCCAAAAGTTGATTCCATCTGAATCAATGAACTTTGCATCAAAAATTTGGGGGGAAATTCTGAACGTGTATGAAATTCTTTTTCTTTTCATTTTTTCTTAAACTGGGGCTTCTTAAACATTTTCTACTTGCAACCCTTTTTCAACCAATATTGTGTGACCCTGGGTATATAGGTATATAAGATAGAAGTATAAGATATAAATCAAACATTTATTGGTGATAGGTCATAAAGAAACTTATTTTAAAACAATTCTTCGTTGTACACATAATTTTACTATTATTAGAGATTATAGCAATTTTGCATACTGAAATGGATATTCTGGCTGATTTTGACATGAACAGTTAAATTTTGGCTAATAATACAGCAGGGTATAGAGCATCCTCAATGTTTTTCAAAGTTGATCAATATTTTTATTTTATGATCATCAATACTGACAATGCCGCTTCTTATAAATACAGAGTATAAAATGGTAAAAGTATGTTTAGGGCCATTTCAGGAATTGTTGGAAATGCTATTCTAGTCCTAAACCAGAATTCTTTAATTTTTTTTTTTTTAATGAACTTAAGTCAACACCTCAAGCAGCAGTTTTTTTTAAAAAATCAACCATTCTGCCAGGTGTGGTGGAGCATATCGTTAATCAAGAGGCAGAAGCAGGCAGATCTCTGTGAGATCAAAGCCAGCCTGATCTTCAAAGCAAGTTTCAAACCAGCTGGGGCTACAGGGAAACCTTATCTCAAAACAACAAGAGCAAAATAAACCATTCAAATACAACAGAGTCCAAAGATACACTAATGTGATAGTTACATGTAAGGAATGACAGTAGGAAAATATTCTTTTTTTCTGTAATTAAGTCACCATACTTCTATAAAAAAAAAAACCCTTTGTATGAACAGTAAGAAAATTGCAATTCATAACATACAGCAGTCTCAATTAGCAGCTGGAGTTTTATGGGCAGTGTACGTGGTGTGTTCCAGTATGAGGATGTGTCTCCAGCAAAGTGTGCACACACCAAGGCTGTAGGCAAGTCACATGATGCAATACAGATGAGCACTGCCAGAAACACCTCAGACTCATTACAGGGCTGATTTGGAATTAATTTTTTGGTGTTCACAGCTTTTTATTTATTATTGCCAATTTTTTGTGATCCACTGTTGTGAGAACTTTCGCCTGAGGGGGTACCAGGCAATATCTACTCACCTCCCCACAAGGTCCCAATGGCAATTCAAAGTTTGATTCTACCAGAGCTTGCCCTGAGGAACCAATGAGTCTAGTGGACTTACTTTACAGAGTATGAGTGAGGGATTTTTGACAAGAGCATGGGTGACCCCAAAGCAGCCACAGTGGAAAGTCTTCACCCTGTATGGACGATGGCTTCTCCAAAGTTCTGTAGGTGGTTGCCCCACCCCTGCTCCTTCTCAGCCTGTGTACTTCACCCCCCCTTCCCAAACCAGAAGCTATGTGCAGTTAGGACAAAATTCTTTTTTTTTTTTTTTTTTGTTTTTTTTTGTATGTGTATGAATGTATTGTCTGCATGCAGGTCTGTGCACCCGTGTCGTGCAATGCCGCGGAGGTCAGAAGAGGGTCTCGGATTCCCCTGGAACTGGAGTTCTCCTGGAATTGGAGTTACAGACGGTTCTCAGCCGCCATGTGGGTGCTGGGGATCGAACCCGGGTCCTCTGCAAGAGCGTCGGTGCTCTTAACCGCTAGGCTATCTCTCCAGCCCAGGACAAAATTCTATACAGTCGATTGAGAAGACAGGCCAGACACTCAGATGAGGGTCCCATGACCCTGCTTCTAAGAGGGAATGCCAGTAGTCAACCAGCCCAGTTGGGATGATCTTTTTCACAAGCAGCCACAGCTGGTTTCAATGAAGATGGTGGCAGTTTGAGTCAAAGGACAGTCCTGTATAACACACACACACACACAGTTTAAGAAGCTGGGTCGTAAATAATGCAATATAGCAACCATTATTATTTACATGACACTTACATTGTGTTCAGTATTGTAAGTCATCTAGAGATGTCTACTAAAAATATATGCCTATGCTCATGCTAAGACATTAAGCATCTTAAGATTTTCATATTCTTGGGGCCGCAGTCTCACATGGATACTGAGGGTAGCGTTGTTGGGTATTTGTGGCATAGAAAGATCTGTCACTCAAATTGATCTGGACTTGTTGTCCCCTCACCACAGTGTGAGAATAAATCAATGACCGTTGAAGGCTGTGTGGTTGCTATTACCCTAAGAGCTTCACATTCCCTCTTGATATAGTCTAATCCACCCATGTGGTAGAACTTGTTATCTCTGTTTTGTAAATTAGGAAATTGAAGAGCAAACAGGTTTAGGTATTTTCCCAAAGTCACCCTGACAGCCTGTGATGGAGATCGGCATTGAGCCCCCAACTAGCCTAAGAATTGTCTTTTCTATCTTCCTGTGGTGTGTGTTCCTATTGCCTTAGCTTCCTTGTCTATTTTCCATTCATTTCCACCTGGTAGGTTTGTTCTGAGTCTAGGTCAGTTGAGTCTATGTCTCACGTATCCTAATGTGACAGTTGCTGGTACTGCTTTTGCTGCTTTTGGAAATTACTCCTTTGTGCTGGTCTACTGAAAGATGCAGATATTTTCTCTCTCTGTGGTCAACGCAAGCACTCTCCTTTCTCCAGCATCACATTCATGCATGCACAGCTCCCTTACTGACTGCTACAAGCCAACTTATAACTCTTTTCCCCTTCGAGACCTGTCTCTTCTTCCTTCCATGAATGATTGCTTAAGTGGGAAGCACAAAGAAAACACATTTTAAAAGGAAGGGGGTGGAGCAGCCTTATTCCCAGCAGGAGATTGCACCCACTCACATAGCAGTGGAATTAAATCCCCCAAAAGTAGAACAAGAGGAACATTTCCATTTCAAGATTCCTGTGCCAACATTGGGGAACTATCACCTTTATTTGCGAGCTTTCAAATCCTGGATACATTGTCTTAAGAAAGAAAGAAACATAGGCGTCTAGTTTCTATTGAAGTACCGACTAAACTGAATGTACTTAATTACAGTTTCCAAGAGCTCCATGTAGCTAGCAGATCTTAAACATTCTTACAAATGTACTGTAACCTATGAAGAGTACATTGTATCTCCTTGACTTTGCCTTAAAGAAATCTTGGAGGCACCTGGGAGTTTTGAGAAATCAAATTTTCACATTGTTCTTTCACTCTCAGAAGTTCACATACAGAAGTAGCTTTTGATTAGCACATTTATAATTGTATATATTTTTCATTACTGATACATTTTGCATATATATGTGTGTGGTGTGCATGTCTGTAAGTGTGTTCACATGTGGGGGGTATATATGTATGTGGGAGTTCATGCGTATGCACATGCCTGTGGAGGTTGAAGGTTGACGTCAGGAGTCCTCCCCGATTGCTCCACCTTACTCACTGATGCAGGATTTCTCACCTACGCCCAGAGCTTGCTGATACCGCTAGTCTATCCAGCCTGCTCCAGGCCTCTCCTGTCTCTGCCTTCAACTGCTAGAATTACAGGCCAGCTGCCATACCCACAGGGTTTTCATGGGGTTCTGACGATCCAAACTCTGTTCTTGTGCTTGTGTGGCAAGTGCTTATCCACTGAGCCGTCTCCCCAGCTGTCAGTGTTAAAACAGTTTTTAGAATATACTTTCACATAAGGAATGTACATTCAGTGAAGAAACATTTGAAGATTTAGTTAAGAAAATAGTAGAGCCGGGCAAAGCGGATCTCTGTGAGTTTGAGGCCAGCTTGGTCTACAGAGTGAGTGAGGTCCAGACCTGCTGGGGCTATAGGGAAACCCTGTCTCAAAAAATAAAATAAGGGCTGGAGAGATGGCCTAGCGGTTAAGAGCGCCGACCGCTCTTACAGAGGACCCGGGTTCGATCCCCAGCACCCACATGGCGGCTGAGAACCGTCTGAAACTCCAACTCCAGGAGAACTCCAGTTCCAGGGGAATCCGACGCCCTCTTCTGACCTCCGCGGCATTGCACGACACGGGTGCACAGACTTGCATGCAGACAGTACATTCATACACATACAGAAATAAAATAAAATTAAATNAATCAGTCTTTGAAGTGGGTGATAGTCCAGTTGAGCATCCATAAGCAGGTGAGACCACCCTGCAGCCTTAAGCACATGTCAGGAGTAAACAGCCTCAGTCTCTATGTAATTTGTGATTTCTTGGGTTTACTTTATTTTAGGAAGTTAAAGGATTTGTGTTGAAAAGCCATCTCTTTTGGCCTTTTCCTGTTGCAAAAATATAGGGGTTGTAGGATAGGAGGCCATCTCAAACTTCTTCCCTTCTAGAACTGAGCAAAAATTTATCATAGTCAGAAAAGGCTAAGAAAAGAAAAGAAAAGAAAAGGAAAAACAGGATTGTGATTCTTATACTTTGAGTCCTTTAAGACCCTGGTGAAGATCTGGAGGGGGACTGTACCAGCCAGTCCCTGGACTGGGTGCCCAAGACACTGCTGGTGGGATGTGAGAGGGGACCACAGACATGGCTCCTGCTTTTGTAAGATCTACATTCATCAGCGCACTGCCCTGGCTGGAAGCTCGGAAAGTTATCTCACCTTGTCCTCTGCTAACTGGGGGAGTGACACATAGAATCTCTTTTTAACACTTCCAGTATTCCTTTAGAGACTGAAGGAAAAATAATACAATGAGATTAAGTTCTCAATTTCATTAAAAAGCATAAAGAAAAGCACATATTATAGCATGTTTGTGTTCCGTTGGCATTTCTGATAAATACCTTGACTGTTTAACAAGCACTGAGGAGCAACTAAAGCACCAGGAAGGCACTCATCCAATTTGCACTAGCCACTAAGTGCTGGTGAGTGTTCAGTGTCTGGGAAGCTTTTAAGTTTATTGACAGCGTATTCAAATAGGCTGCTGCAGTCCCCTGGGCCTGGATCGCCACTCCTGCTGAGGAATTAGGCACTTGAAAAGCAAAGATGGGAGGGCATGTTCAGAGATAAGTGCTTTGTGGTGCCTAGATCAGAATGGCCTTGCTCAGCATTCATGATGTAAGCAGAGGGCAGTGACCCTTTCTTATGGCTTCAACCCCGTTAGCCACAAAATACCCTGGCACGTGAAAGGCTATGATGCTCTTCAAAGAAAAGTGTCTTTTAAACAACATCCACTGCCTTATGTAACCTTAACAGTTATGACGGTCAGAGAAAATACCATACAGTTTTCTCTTTCAGACACATCCTGTATCCTGAAGGACAGAAATTCCAGAATAGGAAAGTGTACAGCACTAAAGAAAGAGGACACAGCAACTCTGGAGGGATAGAACTGGTGATCTAGGCTTCCTTGGGGGAGGAAGGGGGAGGGTGGAGAGAGAATAAGAGAGCTGAAGTAACACCCATGCAGGCCAGGTGTCCTGTCTGAGGGCACATTTGGTAGCTGGTGAGTTCAAGGCTTGGTGCCCAACAGTGGGGAAACTAAGAGAATAAAACTATTTGAGGCTATAGAAAGACATCTCTGGATACTTATTTTTTTTTTGGTCTTTTCGAGACAGGGTCTCCCTGTAGCCCCAGCTGTCCTGAACTCACACTGTGACCAGACTGGCCTTGAACTCACAAAGATCCGCCTGCCTCTGCCTCCCAAGTGCTAGGATTAAAGGCGTGTGCCACCACACCTGGCCTGTAACAACTATTTATAATGAGTCCTAATGAAACTTACCTTCTAGGTGCTGGCAAAGTTTAATATGAGAGATTTCTTACCTCTCCTTCATAGAACAAAGAGGAATTGATGATGATGAAGTCATTCTCTAACTGTAATTGGAGCCAACTGTCATAGAGGTAATCTCTTATAAACCGGTAAAACCACCTTCTTTAATTGACTAATAGACATAGGAACTGTGTAAAAGGATTATTCTCTATTCAGAACCAAATATAATACTAAAGTCTCCTTAAGCTGTGCACTTAAGCAAAATATATTAATACAGGAGAGCTCTGATATCAGCAATGGATTATTCTACCAAGGAGATGTTGGCCAGGGGATCCAAGCCCCCCCAAAGGGTAAAGGCTTCTGCCTGTAAACTGGGATACCTGCAAGAAGAGAGGTGATAAGGCCCTGCTGTCAAAGACCTGTGAAGCATGGGAAAGATGTATTGGACTGCACTTGCAAGTGTACAGTTGTGTCTGGAATACCAGAGAGTGTTACCAAAGGCCACTTAAACCAATAAAGCAATATAGGTCTCTTTGAGTCAAGCAAGACTGCTCCGTCAGCACCAGCTACACCTCATCTGCCTGGAAATACTGTGCCAGTGGCAGCCATATGCCTGTATATCCCAAATCTAATTGGCTTTAGCTCTCTCCTTGGAAGAAATAACCCATGGCTGATGCCACAAGCTTACATCCTTTAGCAGTTAGGAGATGTTATAAGCCACAGTAAGACCCTGTTACATTTTACAGAAAAAATGTAATTCATAGTTAACATACCATCCAAATATCTGTGTCTATACCAAAGAGTAACCTACCATAACAATTAGTGTCTGTTTAAAAAACTATATATCTAATTGCCTGTGCTTCATTAGTAGGACTGAAAGGTTATTCCTGAATCTGTCAACCCATGAAAGGAAACAGCAGAATTGACCAGGTCCAAAACGACAGCTCCAGGAAAGTAGACTGTTTTGCTTCTCATCCACCTGTGCCCCTTTTCTAAGCCTAGGGAACAATCTGCAGAAGAGGGGTCATGGTAGAATGTAAGGGCTGTGATTGGGGTGAATTGTGTGAAACTACAGCAATATAGACTGGACACTTATTTGATCAACTTGATTGAACGTATAAGCCCCCCAACTGGATGGTGGGACACTTGGGCTGTGTGGGTTTGGGCACAACTGCTTGCAAATTGGTTTTACATGAAGATGCTTGTACTCAAAATTATTACTTATTGTTAAAAAATGAAAAAAAAAAAGTAATAGATAAAAAAAAATTAATTTAAAAATGTGTTTAGACTGTACCACATAGATATGTGTACATTTACACACAGTATACTTAGGTCTTTTGTTCTGATTTGTTTGTGGTTTTAGCAGGAGTTTGGGGGCAAGATGGGGACAGACTCAGAAAACCAACAAAAAGGACAGCCATCTAAAAATAGAAGAGCATCAACTAGTTGGGACTTATTTGAAGGTCTGTGATGTGCTTTTGGAGAAGATGGATATAAAAAGCAAAATATATGTTTATGAACAAAAATGTAAATAAAAAACTAAGTGGAACGTCCTAGCCAGACACTGAACTGGCTCAGAGGTATGACAGTGAAGACAAGCTGCTTCTTCAGGCTTCCTTAGCAACCAGATTTTAGTGACCTCATTTTTTATTAGGCTTTGAATCCAGGGAAGTAAAAGCAAGTAGCCCATTTGTGAGCAGCTCCATGGTAGTTTAATCTCCTGATGGGGAGATTGAAACTACCATGCAGTTTGGGTATTATCTGTGAGCTTCAATTATCTTTGGTATCTTGGCTCCCAGGAAAAGCAATAATTGAGAGCCAGCTGTAGAAATGGAAATTATAAGATGAGGAGGGTGTTGGCATTTTTAATGGCAGTGTTCATTGGCAGATGGACTTGCAGAGGCTGGTTGGAGGGGCTGTGTGTCTCCTGACATTCATTTATTACCAGATACAAGGCAGGAAAACTGATTTGTACTTCCATGCCAGAGCTATTTGGAACCTTGAAATCCCCATGTCGTCCACACAAATAGTCGGAGGCTTACGAGGTCAATCCGGGCAGGGGGAAGAGTCCCAATGCAGAACTCTTACTTAGGAGAAGCCAAGCTTTAGCTACTGGAAAACTCTATGGAGTGCAGAGCACAGAGGACAGGCTGTGTAGATACAGCTAGTTTTTTTTTTTTTTTGTCTTTATGAGACAGGGTCTCCCTGTAGCTCAGCTGGCCTGGAACTCATCTGTGGGCCAGGCTGGCCTTGAACTCACAAAGATCCGCCTGCCTCTGCCTCCCAGTGCTAGGATTAAGCGCGCACGCCACCATGCCTGGCGAGACAGCTATAGTTTTAAGCTTGTTGCTGGAAAGTGACAATTCTAGTGCATCACATACAAGAAATACAGCCAGATGACTTCACTCTGCCTAAAATAATGTATTATTAAGATGCCTAAAAAGATCTAGTATGAAAAGAGAGTTGAGATAAATATTGCTATTTATCTGAAATAGGTGATATAGGTGAAAAGCAGCTTATAAAAGAACACATTAAAGAGATTTATTTTTTATGTGCTTGAGTATATTGCCTGCATATATGTAAGTGCACTCGTGCTGTGCAATGTCTATGGAGGTCAGAAGAGGGTGTTGGCTCCTCTGGAACATGAGTTACAGATGGTTATTAGCTGTCATATGGGTGTTGGGGACTAAACCCAGGTCCTTTGCAAGAGCAGCCAGTACTCCCAGCTCCTGAGCCATCTTTCCAGTCCTAAGAGATTTATTTTTGTAAATACTGTGTCCAAATGTGTGTGTGTGTGTGTGTGTGTGTCTGTGTGTGTGTGTGTGTGTGTTAGGAGGGGGGAGTAATCTGGGAAGAAATAAAAATGTAGGATTACAGATGAGTTCTACTTTCTACTATTTTATTTTATTTTTATTTTTTTTATTTTATTTTTATTTTATTTTATTTATTTTTTTTTTAATTTTTTTTTATCGGATCTTTGTGAGTTCAAGGCCAGCCTGGCCCACAGAGTGAGTTCCAGGCCAGCTGGAGCTACAGGGAGACCCTGTCTCATAAAGAAAAAAAAAAAAAAAAAAACTAGCTGTATCTACACAGCCTGTCCTCTGTGCCTCATAGAGTTTTCCAGTAGCTAAAGCTTGGCTTCTCCTAAGTAAGAGTTCTGCATTGGGACTCTTCCCCCTGCCCGGATTGACCTCGTAAGCCTCCGACTATTTGTGTGGACGACATGGGGATTTCAAGGTTCCAAATAGCTCTGGCATGGAAGTACAAATCAGTTTTCCTGCCTTGTATCTGGTAATAAATGAATGTCAGGAGACACACAGCCCCTCCAACCAGCCTCTGCAAGTCCATCTGCCAATGAACACTGCCATTAAAAATGCCAACACCCTCCTCATCTTATAATTTCCATTTCTACAGCTGGCTCTCAATTATTGCTTTTCCTGGGAGCCAAGATACCAAAGATAATTGAAGCTCACAGATAATACCCAAACTGCATGGTAGTTTCAATCTCCCCATCAGGAGATTGAAACTACCATGGAGCTGCTCACAAATGGGCTACTTGCTTTTACTTCCCTGGATTCAAAGCCTAATAAAAAATGAGGTCACTAAAATCTGGTTGCTAAGGAAGCCTGAAGAAGCAGCTTGTCTTCACTGTCATACCTCTGAGCCAGTTCAGTGTCTGGCTAGGACTGTTCCTACTTAGTTTTTTATTTACATTTTGTTCATAAACATATATTTTGCTTTTTATATCCATCTTCTCCAAAAGCACATCACAGACCTTCAAATAAGTCCCAACTAGTTGATGCTCTTCTATTTTTAGATGGCTGTCCTTTTTGTTGGTTTTCTGAGTCTGTCCCCATCTTGCCCCCAAACTCCTGCTAAAACCACAAACAAATCAGAACAAAAGACCTAAGTATACTGTGTGTAAATGTACACATATCTATGTGGTACATGTCTAAACACATTTTTAAATGAATTTGAGATGTCTTTTTTTCTATTACTTTTTTTTCATTTTTTAACAATAAGTAATAATTTATGAGTACAAGCATCCTTCATGTAAAACCAATTTGCAAGCAGTTGTGCCCAAACCCACACAGCCCAAGTGTCCCACCATCCAGTTGGGGGGCTTATACGTTCAATCAAGTTGATCAAATAAGTGTCCAGTCTATATTGCTGTAGTTTCACCATTCACCCCAATCACAGCCCTTACATTCTACCATGCCCCCTCTTCTGCAGATTGTTCCCTAGGCTTAGAAAAGGGGCACAGGTGGATGAGAAGCAAAACAGTCTACTTTCTCTGGAGCTGTCGTTTTGGACTCTGGTCAATTCTGGCTGTTTCCTTTCATGGGTTGACAGATTCAGGAATAACCTTTCAGTCCTACTAATGAAGCACAGGCAATTAGATATATAGGTTTTTAAACAGCACTAATTGTTATGGTAGGTTACTTTGGTATAGACACAGATATTTGGATGGTATGTTAATCTATGAATTACATTTTTTTCTGTAAAATGTAACAGGGTCTTACTGTGGCTTATAACATCTCCTAACTGCTAAAGGATGTAAGCTTGTGGCATCAGCCATGGGTTATTCTTCCAAGGAGAGAGCTAATAGCCAATTAGATTTGGGATATACAGGCATATGGCTGCCACTGCTGCACAGTATTTCCAGGCAGATGAGGTGTAGCTGGTGCTGACGGAGCAGTCTTGCTTGACTCAAAGAGACCTATATTTGCTTTATTGGTTTAGTGGCCTTTGGTAACACTCTCTGGTATTCCAGACACCAACTGTACACTTGCAAGTGCAGTCTCAATACATCTTTCCCATGCTTACATCAGGTCTTTGACAGCAGGGCCTTATCACCTCTCTTCTTGCAGGTATCCCAGTTTACAGGCAAGAAGCCTTTACCCTTTGGGGGGGCTTGGATCCCCTGGCCAACATCTCCTTGGTAGAATAATCCATTGCTGATATCAGAGCTCTCCTGTATTAATATATTTTGCTTAAGTGCACAGCTTAAGGAGACTTTAGTATTATATTTGGTTCTGAATAGAGAATAATCCTTTTCACAGTTCCTATGTCTATTAGTCAATTAAAGAAGGTGGTTTTACCGGTTTTATAAGAGATTACCTCTATGACAGTTGGCTCCAATTTACAGTTAGAGAATGACTTCATCATCATCATATTCCTCTTTGTTCTATGAAGGAGAGGTAAGAAAATCTCTCATATTAAAACTTTGCAGCACCTAGAAGGTAAGTTTCATTAGGACTCATTATAAATAGTTGTTACAGGCCAGGTGTGGTGGCACACGCCTTTAATCCTAGCACTTGGGAGGCAGAGGCAGGCGGATCTTTGTGAGTTCAAGGCCAGTCTGGTCTACAGTGTGAGTTCCAGGACAGCTGGGGCTACAGGGAGACCCTGTCTCGAAAAGACCAAAAAAAAAATAAGTATCCAGAGATGTCTTTCTATAGCCTCAAATAGTTTTATTCTCTTAGTTTCCCCACTGTTGGGCACCAAGCCTTGAACTCACCAGCTACCAAATGTGCCCTCAGACAGGACACCTGGCCTGCATGGGTGTTACTTCAGCTCTCTTATTCTCTCTCCACCCTCCCCCTTCCTCCCCCAAGGAAGCCTAGATCACCAGTTCTATCCCTCCAGAGTTGCTGTGTCCTCTTTCTTTAGTGCTGTACACTTTCCTATTCTGGAATTTCTGTCCTTCAGGATACAGGATGTGTCTGAAAGAGAAAACTGTATGGTATTTTCTCTGACCGTCATAACTGTTAAGGTTACATAAGGCAGTGTGATGTGTTTAAAAGACACTTTTCTTTGAAGAGCATCATTAGCCTTTCACGTGCCAGGGTATTTTGTGGCTAACGGGGTTGAAGCCATAAGAAAGGGTCACTGCCCTCTGCTTACATCATGAATGCTGAGCAAGGCCATTCTGATCTAGGCACCACAAAGCACTTATCTCTGAACATGCCCTCCCATCTTTGCTTTTCAAGTGCCTAATTCCTCAGCAGGAGTGGCGATCCAGGCCCAGGGGACTGCAGCAGCCTATTTGAATACGCTGTCAATAAACTTAAAAGCTTCCCAGACACTGAACACTCACCAGCACTTAGTGGCTAGTGCAAATTGGATGAGTGCCTTCCTGGTGCTTTAGTTGCTCCTCAGTGCTTGTTAAACAGTCAAGGTATTTATCAGAAATGCCAACGGAACACAAACATGCTATAATATGTGCTTTTCTTTATGCTTTTTAATGAAATTGAGAACTTAATCTCATTGTATTATTTTTCCTTCAGTCTCTAAAGGAATACTGGAAGTGTTAAAAAGAGATTCTATGTGTCACTCCCCCAGTTAGCAGAGGACAAGGTGAGATAACTTTCCGAGCTTCCAGCCAGGGCAGTGCGCTGATGAATGTAGATCTTACAAAAGCAGGAGCCATGTCTGTGGTCCCCTCTCACATCCCACCAGCAGTGTCTTGGGCACCCAGTCCAGGGACTGGCTGGTACCAGTCTCCCTCCAGATCTTCACCAGGGTCTTAAAGGACTTCAAAGTATAAGAATCACAATCCTGTTTTTCCTTTTCTTTTCTTTTCTTTTCTTTAGCCTCTTTTCTGACTATGATAAATTTTTGCTCAGTTCTAGAAGGGAAGAAGTTTGAGATGGCCTCCTATCCTACAACCCCTAATTTTTGCAACAGGAAAAGGCCAAAAGAGATGGCTTTTCAACACAAATCCTTTAACTTCCTAAAATAAAGTAAACCCAAGAAATCACAAATTACATAGAGACTGAGGCTGTTTACTCCTGACATGTGCTTAAGGCTGCAGGGTGGTCTCACCTGCTTATGGATGCTCAACTGGACTATCACCCACTTCAAAGACTGATTTTTATAATTGTGGTTCAAGAGGATATAAATTCCCACAACTTTAGCTATAGCTCCGAATGGCTACTCAAATATACCTTCAGAGTTCTCAAATTCTTTTCTTGTTTGAGTCATTTATTTTTTATATGTACGAATTTATTTTTATTTTATGTATATGCACGTATATAAGTATACCACATGTGTACAGTGCCCCCAGGCCCAACAGAGGGTGTTAGATCCCCTGGAATTGGAGCTAGGACCATTGTCAGCCACCATATGGGTGCTAGAAACTGAACCCAGTTCTCTAGAAGAGCAGCCAGTACTCTTACCCACTGATCCATCTCTCCAGCCCCCCAAGTTCTCAAATTCTAAGTATACCTTACCAGTAAAGTAATTTAAAAACATACGCTCTTTTGGGTCAGGAGTGAGAATAGATGACACTTACTCATTTGCTACTCAAGATGTGAATACTGACATTGGGTGATTGAATGATATAAATAAATAAAACAGAACCTCCTTTTAAAAATGATTAGCCTGCTGGGCTGGAGAGATGGCCTAGTGGTTAAGAGCGCCGACCGCTCTTGCAGAGGACCCAGGTTCGATCCCCAGCACCCACATGGCGGCCGAGAACCGTCTGAAACTCCAATTCCAGGAGAACTCCAGTTCCAGGGGAATCCGACACCCTCTTCTGACCTCCGCGGCATTGCACGACACGCGTGCACAAACCTGCATGCAGACAGTACATTGATACACATACAGAAATAAATAAAAAAATTTTTAAAAATTAAAAAAAAAAGAAATGATTAGCCTGCAATAATATATGTCAAAACCAAATAAAGTCCTAAGGAAGTTCTTTTTCCCATGAAACTGGATTGTAAAAGCCTAGGTCTCATTTGTTAGTGTCTCATACTGCCAGTGAGGAACTGAGCCAACACACATTGCAGAAGAAGGAATAAAAGTAAGCAGAGTTCCATCCAGAAGCTTATGATTCTTAATGTCCTCATCATAAAGAAGGTTCGATATTTAAAAGGGAGATCCCAGGTAATGTGTATTGCTTTGATGTCTGGTTGGCTGAATTCAGCTGAACTGATTTTTTTCCTGGATTTGCTTGTGAGTCTTATCTGTGAACTTGAGTGAAGTTTCTAAATTTTTGTGAATGGATTTACTTATTTTGGGCACTCTAGGAAGTGGCCTCTATTGTACTTGAACATACATCAAATCAGAGGATTTGCTTAACTGAAAAACACCATCACAGAGGCCTGGCCAACCAAAGCCAAAGGTGGCAAATGACTGGTGATAATCTGTTGTACTATTTAATTACCAGCAGAACCTTCTGTTTATAAATAAAAACAATTGATTTGGCATCAGCAGTAGCCTATGCTTTCTGTTTTGTTTTGTAGTTTTGGGCACTGGGGATGGAATCCAGCGTCTTGCACAGACCAAGCAAGCAAGCAAGCACTCTACTATGGAGCTGCATCCCTCCCATCCCCTCTTTTCCCCCATGGTGTGAAATGTACCACTTCACATTGACAATAAAGCCTCATTGGTTTCCACTATAAAATACTCATGTTCTAACATGCTAGTTTTTCAGATGGGTTATACTTAGTTGGGATCTTTCTGAAACACAGCTGCTTCCCTCTCTTCAGAGGCAGCACCAAGGCTCCCCTTCCTTACTGTGGATGGATGGCTGGGCCATCCGCGTGGACAGGGTGATGTGCTTTCTGGGTCTATTACCCTATGTTTGCAGAGTTGTTTGCCCATAAAGCTAAGTTTGTTCATCCAGATGTGTGTTCTCTCTCTTTGTTTTTATTGGCTGTTTTTTTTTCTACATGGATTCTTATCATTACTTCTCATGTCCACCATGGTATATTTTATCCATAGCTATTCCACCCAAGTGGGTGCTAGGAAACAAACCTAGATCCTCTCCAAGAGCACCCAGACTTCTCTTGTCTAGGAGGAATACCCTAAAAGTGCTATGTATACTCAGAAAATCGGAGCTCAGACTGACAACACTTAATTAGGGCAATGTTGTATATTGGTATTGATCATTCTCAAAAATGAATTTAGGATGCCGTGCATGGTGGTGTGTGCCTTTAATCCTAGCCTTCAGGAAGTGGAGGCAGGCAGATCTTTGCAAGGCTGAGAGGAACCTAGTCCACACAGTGCCTTCCAGGCATGCTGAGACTAGGAAGACTGTCAAGAAATTAAAAAAAAATAAATGTAGGTTGAAGAATAGCTTTTGGTTTGTCATAACAAAAATACTATTTCATAAAATTTTGAACTCACTAGAAACTACATGCAAAATCGCTCATACAGTTCTAGCTGAAGTCAGGCTACTACTACTTGTAACTTGTCCAAAAATTATGGCTTAAATTTTATTTTTGGTCTTTTCTAGACAGGGTCTCCTTGTAGCCCCAGCTGTCCTGGAACTCACTCTGTCGACCAGGCTGGCCTTGAACTCACAAATATCCACCTGCCTCTGCCTCCCAAGTGCTAGGATTAAAGGCATGCACCACCATGCCTGGCCATTAAATTTTTATCTATATTATAAATAATATGAGTAAAAACCTTGACAATAAGTTGATAAAAACTCTAAAAGCAGATAAATGAGACTTTTCAAGAACACAGCATCATTGCTCACATAACTGTAATTGTAATTTTTGTAAGCAAAGCAAGATTTAAATAGATTTAGAGTTGTTATGTCTCTCAGCTATAAGGTACCGGCCATGAATTAAACAACTTGATAACTTGATGTATTATAAACTCCCCAAAAATCATCTTTCCTCATACATAGTTAACAATATGAACAGTCATTTTTATTTACTTTCAATTGATTAATTTTTTCATGGGCTAGAGACAGTACATCCATATTTTATTACATCTTTCAGCATGCTGTGTTCAGAATTATGAGTAGATATATTTTAGCATGTAAGAAACTAAATGTCATGTCTTGCTTGATTAAAAATTTCTATATAGTTGAGCAGAAGTGGCTGTGAATAGCATAGTAAAATGCTATTTTGTTACAACAGTTTCAGTCATATGGGGAGGTCTTTTTTGCAACAACTCCTTCTACTCTTGTCTTGTATAGCATTTAAATGTCTCCCTTGGAGACCCAGAGATGGTTCAGTGCTTAAGAGCACTGGATGCTCTTGCAAAAGACCTGGGTTTGTTTCCCAGCACCCACATAGTGGCTCACAACCATCAGTAACTCCAATTCCAGGAGATCCAATGACTTCTAGCCTCTGTGGACATTGTTCAACATGGGTGCACCTACATACATGCATGCAAAACTTATTCATACACATAAAATAAAAATTAAATTTTAAGCTGGGTGTGGTGGCTCACGCCTTTAATGCTAGATAGGCGGATCTTTGTGAGTTCAAGGCCAGCCTGGTCTACAGAGCGAATTCCAGGATGGCTGAGACTAAAGGGAGACCCTGTCTTGAAAAGACCAAAAAAATATTTTTTTAAAAAATATAAAGATATTTAATTGTTTCACCTCTTTTCAGTTCTAGACGAGATTTTCCTTTATTTTTTTCCACCCTGCCAGTCACTTGGAGACAGGACAGTTGTTCACTAAAACAGATTACTCTGCATGTTTAAGCCAGATAATTTAGACCCCTGAAGCATTCAAGATCAGAAACATGTACTTGCTTTTCTTTACTAATCATGTTCATAGGATAATTATAAACCATTCTTTCACTTTTTAGGTTTGTTTATAGAACAGAAGTTCTGCCTTCCTGTTAAGCTCTCGGTTTATTTGATTCCACTAGGAATATGTATGATCATTAGTATGTTAACTTTCCCTTTGGTTTAGCAAAACAACTCTTCTCTCTGCCTCCCTTTCTTCACAATGAAGCTGTTGGAGATTTACTGTGTAAAACCCCTTCTGGGTCAGACTCAACTTTGAGAATGGTGAAAGGAGAATCCTGGCCACCAACATAAACATTTGACTTGGAGGCCAACTTTCAACGCAGCAGAACAGTCTGGATGTAGTATTGTAGACAAACTGAGGTTTGTTCCTGATCACCCACTCTTCTCTAGAGTTTGTTCCTTGCATTGTGAAGGAAGGAGATCAGCAGTGAGGAAAAGGGATCTCATTGCCAAATAATAGAGCCAGGCCACAACATATACGAATAACTAATCATACTCCAAGCCCCTTGATCAAAACCTGGCACTCAGTAGGTAGTTTCTGTCACTTACACATTAGAGATTATAGTGCCTACTTCATGGGTTTGTTGGAAGGGGCAAATAAGAGTATGCACAGTCCCCTGTGGAGGTAAGCCATTTAGAGGCAGGAAAAAGTCAAGAGATCAGCAAGAAACATGGCCTGAGCAAGAGTTCCGGCCACCCCCTGGTACCAGTCTTGCTAGTCAGAGAAAAGTGTGTACTTAGAGGATGCTCCTTGTCTCTGCAGTACTGATGGGGGTTAATCATCTCATCATGTGTGAATTTTAACTACAGTGTCTTAATGAGATCTGTAGGGAGGGCAAGTCAACTTCAGAGAATGATGTTGGGGGTGCTCGTGTGTGTAAGTGGCATCTTAATGACTCTGGAAATTACCCCAGGAAGACACTCTAATCAGCCAGGCCATTCTGCCTTATCAGCATTGGGCCATGTATTATGTTTCTGTATTTCTAATTTGATTACCTGGAAACTTAAATCATTAAAGGAAAAGGAATCACATTTTGTACCTTGATAGGGAAAGAAAGGAAGACTAATGATACTTCACTTTAGGAAATGATCTGACTCGACTTCACTCAGAAAATGATTTCTTCTCACTCATTTTGCATTTCAGCCTAAAACAGCTCCACTGTGACTCTATAATTAGAAACATAATATTCAAATCCAGACATGAGGAAAAATGCTGGGCTCCTCTTCCACACAGCCACATGTGCTGTGTTTGTTTGGTTTGTTATCTTCTAGCTCAATGAAGAAAATGTATTTAAGTCTGAGTGTCAGAAAAATAAATTCGAATGATTCACAGAATTTACTATTTAGGGTATATTTGACTTTTATCCTAGTTAATGATGTTTGGAGACATAAAGCACAGAAAAGTTTTCCTGTGGTGTTTATATAATGACATTTTACCCCACAGAAATTGTTATATTAAGCCCCCCATGACAAGTAAATACTGCTACGGAGAGTGTCTGCAAGGAAGATAGTGTGATTTCCTGTAAATAGAACTATGTCTCAGGCACTGCGAACACAAGGACCACCAGGCCTGGCCTGTTGTATCCTTGTCTTTATGGGACTAACACAGAACCAAAGGGGTTTGCAAACTAATTGCTGAAAAATAACTCCTGTTATTTTTCAGCAATTAGTTATATAATATATATAATAATATATATATCTTATATATTATTATATAATAAAATAATATATATATTATATAATATATATATAATAACTCCTGTCAACTTTAAAATTATTTTAAAAAATAATTTTAAAAAATAATTTTAAAGTTGACAGCCTAATAATCTCTTCCAAATAATCTTTATTAGGCACATCTTGCAAGCAGAACATAGTCTGGTACTTTGTCATCATATTACAGTTATTATAGACAAATGCCTTCAAAGATAACATTTATACTTAGTAATTCTAGAAGAGTGTACGTTTCCTTGGACCTTAAGGCTGCATGCACTCTTAGAACTTGTTGTGATCCCAGAGTCCACTCACTCCTCCACTTACTACAAAGCTTCTCTCACTGTGGGTCACAATCTCATATGCAGCCACATAACTGAATGTGGAGGTAGCAAACGATATACCAACAGGAAAAGGTTTCTGGATATACGGAGCCCCCACATGAATGCAAAACAAATGCATCATGAATCAGAGATCTTTCTGGAACCCCTGCCCATGGTGCATCATGATTTCGCTGCAGACTTGGTTCTGAACACATAACTTGCGTATAACATACAAAATCTGCCCGGCGTGGTGGCACACGCCTTTAATCCTAGCACTTGGGAGGCAGACACAGGCAGATCTTTGTGAGTTCAAGGCCAGACTGGTCTACAGAGCAAGTTCCAGGACAGCCAGAGCTACAGGGAGACCCTGTCTCAAAAAAGAAAAAAAAAAAAAAAAAAAAAAAGATACAAATCCTAGTGAGCTGAACACTGTCTGAAACACCTCAGCTCAGATCCTGATACTATTGTATGTAATGAATGGCAATGTTTTTACTGTCTGTGCAAAGATTTCTGGCTTTATGGAACCAGTAATTTAATTACTAAAAACAAAGACTTTTTATATTTTCCTTCTCTATTCTAAAGAATACAAATTCTCAAGCATATAAATATCAAATTAGTTTGTCTAATTTGTATTGTATTTTGTTAGACAAACCAGCACATTCATCTCAGTGTGTAAATTTGCTTTCCATTTTAATAAATAGTAAAGCTATATGTTTATCAAAGGATTATTTTCCAATTAACTTTGTCATGATTTATTATTACTAAATATTTGACTTTTATACCTATTTTATAGACCAGAGAATCAATAAAATTTTCTCAGAAGGAAAAGGGTTATAAATAGAAAAAGTTTAAGATGCCCTGCCCTAATATAGACCAGGAAGCCGCAGGCCTCAGCTGGTACTAGGCCTGGGAGCCAGGTGTCCTGTGGCCTGTGGAAAGTAGACAAGAATAAGCAGAAAATGGTACTAGGAAAACTCAAGGCAAAACTCCAGCTTTTGAGTAACCCAGGGCCTCTGAAGAGAGAAGATGAGCATGCAAGAAACCATGAACAAAACAAACTATAGGAAATACAGTGTTCTTGTTTTCACGTCCTTAAGAACAGACAGAAATAGGTTGACTTTGTTAGGCAGAAAGAGGAAGTGTTCTGCAGTTCTCTGGTAGGCCAGTGTCTGAGGTAGTTACATATAAGGTGTGACCATGTCACCAGAGCCTGGTACCTCTTAGTCCTGATGTGTGGTCTAGTGATTGTAGTGAATAACTCCATAATAGGCTTTTCTAACATTGTGGTCTTTAGAAAAGCCCAGTTGGTTAAGAAGCTGCCCTTTGCCGGGCGTGGTGGCGCAAGCCTTTAATCCTAGCACTTGGGAGCCAGAGGCAGGTGGATCTTTGTGAGTTCAAGGCCAGCCTGGTCTACAGAGCGAGTTCCAGGACTGCTGGGGNGTATCAGTGGTTCTGCAAATGGTTGATGTTTCATATAACGCACTGAAAATCATTCATAATTATTTAAGCTTTACTAAGGTAGTAGTTGAAGCATAAAATGGTAAGCAGAAATATCAAAAAGACAACCATTTATGTTGGGAAAGCTATTTTAGCATATACTACTAACAATGCAAGAGAGAGAGAGAGAGAGAGAGAGAGAGAGAGAGAGAGATGGTATATAAAGCAAAAATTGGTTCAAAATCCTAGGAATAATATAAATATGCCTGTGATGGACTATTTTAGGTTTTTTTTTTTGTTTTTTTTTTTGTTTTTTTTTTGTGGTAGTGGTGGTATAAATTGAACCTAGAGCCTTGGCCACACTAGGCAAGTATTCTACCAGAATGCTACATCTCCAGCCCTGTGATAGCAAATTTAATTGGAGCTGATATCAACATCTATATGACTTAAGACAAAAATACAATTGTACAAAAAGAAAGTACATGCAATGTCTGGTTAAGAAGGCTTAGCCCTGACTCTTAGTTTGAGAATCTAGAAAATATTTCTCCTGGTATTTCTGTGACTGAGAATACAAATGACCAATGAATGGGCTGTGTTGGTGTTAGTGACTGCCAGGAGAAAGTGTACACACTGCTTATTCTATAGGAAACCTGTGGGCCATCTGCTATAAAATACAGTAGACTTTTGCACTTCACCTGCCACCATTTTGTGTTCAGTTTCTTTGCCAGAGTGTACCTTTAAATGATGCCAGGAATCTGTTTTATTTTTGCTTAGATTCACCTTTTTTCCTTTTCAAAAGTACTTTTCAGTGAGGACAATAACCTAACAGACTGAGTTCAGTGTAAACAGGAAATCTGGCAGCCATAACTAGACCAAGGACTAACTACAAAGCCAAGTTTTAATGAGTAATTTGCAAAGTAATCAATCAGGAAGCCATTGTCCCTAGAAAATGGGGTGAGTGTACCCCATAATGACTTGGTACCTTTTGGCTACCAGTTGCCCCAAGTTTTTCATGGGCTAATACTCCCTATGCCCAGTAAACTTCTCTGGGTAACTCATCACTTTCAGAATAACAGAGAAAAAGCTGTGGACTCCAGAGTGCACTTTTTTAATTCTTGAGAAACTACAGAGTATTAACTGTTGATGACTCGCCAATAGATCAGAAAATCGATTTAATGAGTCAAGGGCAGCTATTAGAAACAATTAAATGGAATAGACTAGAAATGTAAGCTGGTTTTTGATAGTTTCAATGTTTTGCAAAAACAAATTTTCATATGTATGATTTGTATGCCAATCAAAAAAATAAAAATGTTTTTACACCAGGCGTGGTGGTGCATGCCTTTAATCCCAGCACTCGAGAGGCAGAAACAAGCAAATCTCTGTGAGCTCAAGGTCAGCCTGGTCTACATAGTGAGCTCCAGGCCACCCAAGGCTACAAGGAGACCCTGTCTCAAAAATAAAAATGTTTTTACCTACTTCTAATACAGTTTGGGGGGTTTTTGTTTTTGTTTTTCTACAGGGGAAAGCTCACTATATATTTTTTTCTTGTTGTTTTTGTTGTTGTTGTTTTATTGTGGATCCTATTTAGAGTTTAGAATTAGGGCAAGAAGATAGCTTAATTGGTCATGTACTTGCCCCACAAGCATAAGGGCCTAAATACTCATGTGCACTGGCTAGGCATGGTAGTATGTACTTGTAATCCCAGTGCTGGGGCGGCAGAAACAGGAGGACCCCTGGGGCTCTATGGCCAGCTAGGCTAGGTTACTCAGCAAGCTCTAGACCAATGAGTAATCCTATCTCAAAAGCAAGGTAGACAGCTCCTGAGGAACAGCACTCCTGAGGAGCACCAGCTCCAGAGGTTAGCTCTGGTATCCAGATACACATATATACATATGCAGGCACTCCTACACACCTGCACACACATACTCATTGAACACTCATGCATATACACATATGGATGTAAAATAGAAAATTTGGAGCTATGATTTTGGTCCCAGTTTGGTGATGGAGCATGATATGCTGGGACTGGGATGGACTATGGGGGAACCTGGCCTTTTCTAGCTCTGTGCTGTTTGCATAGTTGATGCAAAGTCCAGATGTTGACATTAATTTTGTGTGTCAGCCTTAATGGACCTGTGTAAGGGTTATTATGAGGGAGGTGTAGCTGATCATGCAGGACTCCAGTGGCAGGTGTATTTCTTGGTACTGATCTACGCCTGTCAGTCATACACCCACAGTTAATAAGCCTAACTGCTAGAGATAGAAAGAGGAATCACTTTGCTTGCAACTGCTGTACTTATGCTTCAAATATTTTCTGATCATATTAGACATATGGCTTAACTCCTCTGAAGTTCATCGGCCCATGAACATGAAAGTCCTGGACCAGTCAGAATTCCCCATAGTTTGTCACGGTGTATATTTACTAAAGCTAATATTACAAAATGAAAACTGTTCATTGAGGCCAATAACTGGGATTAAAGGACTCCTTTCATGGAAGTGGTGCAAGTCTCATTTATTAGTTACTTGGTAAACCCAACTGTGGGAATCTAAATATATTAATCGCTCAAGAAACTCATGGGCACTATGGAAATATGTTGGTTCCAAATGTTAGGAGCTCACTCATAGAATCACAGCCATGCTTCAGAATGAATGGTCAGTTACACTCAGGGTGAAAAGATGCTGTTAGAGGCCTCCTGTTATATGGGAGGACTCCTACTGTGAAATGGGACACAGCATCTGGGGCTGCATTATCCACAAAGATGGGATGGTAGGAAGTGAACTAGGAAACTCATGTCTAGCTCCTTCTTGTTCAGAGCCCATTTGAAATGAGGTCAAGTCCCAGCCATTAATTAACACCTATCCTGACATCATTTCTGTTCCTGTAGGGAAGCCTAAATCTCTGATCTCTGACTATGAGTACTGAAGTTGAGAATATTTTTTCTTTTCTTTGTATCTTCAGTGCTGAGGATTGAACTCAGGGGCCTTGAGCATGCCAGCCAAACATTCTAATACTGAGCTTCATATCCAGTCCTTGGAATTTTGAGACAGACTCTGACCATGACTGAGACCCAGGCTGGTCTAAACTGTGATCCCTCTGCCTCCACATTCTTAGTGCTGGGATTACAGGTGTGTGCCATCGTGGTTACCTGAGATTATGTTTATCTTATATCAAATGTGCAGGAAATGCTGAATCAAGCAAGTGCAAGGTAGACCCTCCCCAAACACCCAACATACCCCTGTAAAGCAAGAACCTGATCCACAAATACCACAGAATCTGAACAATGGGAAGACTAGAGAGAAATGTGGGCAATGAATACAATGTTGAGTCAAAAGAGAAATGAAATATAAGTGAGTAATAAACATGAAACAAAATAAAGGGGAGGAGGTCAACTTGATGCAAAAGGGAACATATTGTAAAGAATTAAAATGAGGAATTAGATGAAGACTATTTATTAGATGATAAAGACAGACCAGGGAACTGGCCTACACCATCTGGGAAAACAAGAGGAAAGAACCTGTTCCCAGGTCTCAGTCCAGCAAGATCTTGTTGAAGGGGAAGAGAGCCAGCCTCTGTGAGAAAACTAAAACCATTTTATTATATACAGAGTGAAACTTTCAGGACAGAATCAGGAAAGCAAACTGATATATCAGCCCAGAATATTATGTATACAATGTGATTAAATAAACAAGCATTCTGCCTTCACAAATTCCACCTTGAATAGAAGTCTCTTCATGCAGGTGGCAGATGTGCAGAGAGTTTGGAAAATGTCCATGTACCTCAGGGAAGTGGTGTGAAGCAAAAAATAATGACAATGAAAAGCAACATTCAAAGATGAGGGCCTTGCTGGGAACAGAGAGAATGGAAATATACATTGAGATGAGAAGTTCGCAGACCATTACAGCTTTGGCAAGAGAAGAAGTTCTGGGCAATGAGGCAGGACCTCCAGATTCCACCCTCGCTGCTCTCCTTGGCTCAAAGTCTTGATGAGGAAGTTGCCACAGGATGGTGTGTGTCCTTATTTATGAAACATCTCTGGAATGAATGAACTCTAAGATATTTTCTACCTTTAACAATTCCCATAAGAACATAAAGAATAGAAGAAGACAAAGTGAATCTGGTTCTTAGGATAAGTTCAAAGTGGATTTTCCCTCATGAAATAAGAATCAGATTTCTATCATTTAAGGTTACACAACCCCAAGCTACTTCTGACCTAGTTCAAAAAAGGATGAGTCTGGCCCCCTTCCTCAAAACTTTCCTGCAAGACCCTTTCATCTTTCTGAGATTTCTCTTCCAGTTTCAACAAGAGGCCACTGGGCATGGAGGTCATCGCATGCACATTTGTGCAGACATTGCCTATCTGGCTTTCCTCTGAGCAGCTTTGAGAGGTACCGGGAGCCTCTGTTTAACCCTCCGATGTTGTCACTTTATAGAATACATTCACCCAAGACTTAAGTGATATGCAGTAGATATTATTTAGTAGCCTCAGTTTTATTTGTTTTATTTATTTTTTTATATAAGGCTGTACACTATGGCCCAGGGTGGTCTGAGACACACCATGTAGCCCAGGCTGGCCCCAAACTCATAGCAAGCCTCCCACTTCAGTATCCCAAGTACTGGCATAACAGACATGAACCACCAAGCCAAGCTTCAGTTATATTTGTAAATTACCAGTATGAAACATAAGACGCAAGTTGCTTTGTTCTTACTCTTTTAAGGAATTACACAGTAGCGTGACCAGCAAATTAAAGGATGGGAGTGTCATTTCAGGTTAACCATGCAACTGTACTGACTTTGTATTCCCAGGGGGCTATAGTCCTAAGGAATCAAAAGATTGGAACTTCTCTCTCTTATGGGTTCCAAAAGAATGGCAGTTCATTTAAGAATGTTATAGAGCCTTCAATAAAAATTCCTTTAGTGAGATTGAGGCTCTGTGAGCAGAAGGACAAAGCATTGAGAGGAGGAATTTGGCAAGAGTCAGGTAACAGAGCTGAGCAACCTCAGAGGAAAGTCCTGGTGAGCCCTAGACAACAGTCTTGGTCAGGTTACATTTGAATTGCTGATGAGCCTCTGAGAAGATGCCACAGAGATCAGATAGGCTCACAAAATGAAGAGCCCCAGGACAAACCAAAGGATTGGGGACCTACACACAGGTGATTCTAGCAGGTGATAGACCAATAGTGAAATCTAAAAAAAAAAAGAACAAGAAAAGCAATCTTGAAGGCTATGTCTACATCAAACTCACAAGTGAAGTCAGAGGGCCCGGGATATCCTTCAGAATTCACAGCAATCCTGCAACCTGGAGTTACCCAAGAAATTTTTGAAGCACATGCTCCGTCTGCATTCCAGGTAGGAGATTTTGTGGGTTCCTATTTATTTTAGGATTGTGTGTCAATGCCTTAATAGAATGACCCACCAAAGGTCACGGGAGTGCTCCATTGGATTTTTAGACAGTTGGGTTCCTTTGAGATCCTAAATGCGAGCCCTCTGATGACATTAGGTTATAAGTGAGTTGCCTAGCATGCAGATGCAGAAGTGCGGGCAATCCTGGGGTGGGCAATGCCATTGAAAAAAGTTCAGGAGAGAGACCGCCCCAAAGTCTTTCTTGAATGATCCACCTATAGTTTAATGAGGCTAAAAGTAAGATAGAGACAGCTAACATGGTCAAGAGCCAATGCTACCAAAAATAAAAGGTCAGAAAAAGCCTTCACTTGAAAATTCAGTGAAAAGGGGCTGGAGAGATAGCCTAGCGGTTAAGAGCACTGACTGCTCTTGCAGAGGACCTGGGTTCGATCCCCAGCACCCACATGGCGGCTGAGAACCGTCTGTAACTCCAATTCCAAGAGAACTCCAGTTCCAGGGAAATCCGACACCCTCTTCTGACCTCCGCGGTATTGCACAACACGGGTGCACAAACCTACATGAAGACAGTACATTCATACACATAAATAAATAAATAAAATTTTAAAAAAAGAAAATTCAGTGAAAGATACAGAAGAAAATGGTAATTATCACAAAGTGCATTACCAGTTTCTGTTATACAGGTGGGAGGGAATGTAAGCAGAAATAGCCATGGGGGTCAAAAGAGGCTTTTATGAACATCAGTTTGAGAAAATGACATTTTTAATTGATGCTATGGGAGAACATAAGACATTTTCTGCCCTCTTACTTTTTTACTTAATTACTTAATATCTTCCGAGCTACTTGTCAGAGCACTAAAGGTTTTGCAACATTCATTTTCTGTCCAGTTGAATAAGGACAAATGCATATGTGTTCAGATTGCTACATACAACAAAGGTGGATCTAACTTTGAGATCACCTTTGAGATTCTTAACCTGAATTCCTCTTAATAACAGAAGTTAAGATTTATTAAAGGGCTCAGTGGTGGAATGCATGCTTAGTATACATGAGGCTCTGGATTTTATCCTCAGTATGTAAAAGAAATGTATGAGATGGTAGCCAACTGATTATATTCTAATCTTGGGAATTTAAATGAGACTGTAATGTTCTTCCCTCTCTTACTCCATATATACATTGTTGTATGGGTTTAAAAGTTTTCTCTAATATTGGAAAATTCTATGTGCTGGGAGAATGAAACCTCAGTTGAAATTATAACTCTGAGATACCCTCAGTCTTCCCTTGCTGGTACAAGCCCATCTACTGGGCCCCTTTGTTGCCAAATAGGAAAGTCCTATTTTAGGAGTCAACCCTGACTATTTAAAATAGTTTTCGATCATTTCTGAATCAGAGGCATAGCTCTTGATCCTCCTGTTTGAAGAATTAACAAAAATCTGAGCATCAAGTGGAATCAACAAATGCCCCACACATCCCAAGTTAAAAATTGTGCGGTGATTCCAGAATCCAGGATGCATTTGTTTGATACTGGCCATTCATCTTAAGCATATCAAAAATTCTTTCTATCATATTTTAACAGTTGTTCAGTTATTTCAGATGTTTTAAGGGGCGTTCTCTTTGATAACTTACACTGGAGTTATTTATTGTCCGTGCTAAATAAGGTCTGGCTATGGCAAAGACATTGTTTGCAAAGTACAATGTCTCAAATCATAGCCGGGGTTGATAGCTGCACATATTTCCAAACATATACTTGCCTTTAGCTTAAGTATGGTTTAATTGACTGTAGATTGAGTAACTAATGGAATTGAGATGCAGCAGAAACATGAAGCTAAGTTAGATAAAGAGAACTAACATTACCCTGCAGTGTGGTCCAGAGTAGAAGAGGAATCTGGGATCTTGATGTGATAGGTAGCCATGAAACCTAATGCCCCTGTCTGTGAGTAAACCTCCTCATGGGCATGCCCCATGTTTCAATTTCTCTTCTTTGAAAGGGTTCTTTATGACTAAATGACAGAACATAAGTATGTATATATGTGTGTACACACATGTCTATATATTCTCTGGGTAATGTATATATTTATGTTTTCAAATATAAAAATATGCCCCAGATTGCTGAAAATTATTCTCAAATTGTTTCTCTGCTTTTTTGTTTAGTCGTGTTCTTTTTTTTGTGACAAGGTCTAATAAAGCCCAGGTTGGCTTTAAATCCTCTGTGTAACTAAGGATGGTCTAGAATTCCCAAGTGTCTTGCCTCCACCTCCCAACTTCTGGGGTTACAGGCATGTACCACCATACCCAGACCGTTTGCTTATTTTTCAAGTGCATTCCTGCACAGCACAAAAGTGGTAAGTAGCTGGGAGTGGTGGTGCACGCTTTTTTTTTTTTTGTTTTTTTTGAGACAAGGGCTCCCTATAGTCCCAGCTGTCCTGGAAATCACTCTGTGGAACAGGCTGGCCTTGAACTCACAGAGATCCCCCTGCCTCTGCCTCCCAAGTGCTGGGATTAAAGGCATGCGCCACCATGCCCAGCAAATCCCAGCACTCAGAAGCAGAGGCAGGCAAGCTATACAGGGAGACCCTGTCTCAAAAAGACAAAAAAAAAAAAAAAAGTTGTATTTGTGAGTGGTCCCACATACAGAAACCATAGAGAAGAGAACCAATTCTAAGCAGGTAGTGCCTAAGTATATTTACTAGAACATTCTGATGTTGTTTTGTTTTGTTTGTTTTTTTAAAGAGACAAGGTCTCATATAGCCTAGGCTGGCCTCAAACTCACTGTATAGCCAATGACCTTGAACTGCTGTTCCTCCTGCCTCTACCTCCCAAGTGCTGTGATTACTGGAATGTACTACCAGTAGCAAGATTTTCAGGTTGTTTTTTTCTGTGAAATTGTTCCCAAGCCATATTAAGGACTAGACAGCATAAGACCCAGGACCAACTGCAGTTCTAATATTAGCATTTCTAACTTGGTAACATTTCTAACATTTCTGTATTTACTGTTTTACTCGTTGCTGTTGTTATGAGAAAGTGGGGACTCCCTTTGTGGGAGTCGTCATCACCGGATGATACAAGGGAAACCAGAGTCCCCTCTTGAGGTTCTTAGCCTAATGAATAATAATAATAAAAAAAAAATAGGAATAGACTCAAACAGAAGCTTGAGGACAATTTCATTAAAGTTTAAAAGGAAAATCCAAGGGCAGGCAAACTATAAATCTCAGCAGCTTACAGGAGAAGAAGAATGGAAAAGAAATGAAGGATGGCCTTGCTGTTTGAAAGCTGGTTGGAGGTCAGACACATGGCAGCAGGTCCACATGGTGAGGAGGGGGGTTTTCGAGGAAGAGTAAGGAGGCCCGTGTGCCAGAAAACATGTACTTAGGTTCTAACCAGCATCCAAAAGAAAGAGAAAAAAGAGAGAAAGGAGGGGATATACCTTTCTGAGTCTCAGAAATGTGAGCAAACCCAACGGAATGGCAGGTTGAAGGAGTGTCCTAGAGGGAGGGAATTCTGGGAAAGAAAAGTACATTATCTCCTTAAGAGGATAATTATTCTTCCTATCTCTTTAACATGGCTTAAGATGAGCCTGCCTTCCCAAGCCTACCCCTGCTTTCTTAAGTCCTTTAACTGCCCACCTGGAATGTTAGGTCTCCACTCTGAGGAGAGATTCTAGTCGCTTGACCAGTAGGAGTTTTCCCTTAATGGCCCTTCGCTGCTACCATGCCACCTTCACCCAATTCCTGAGAAGAACAACTAAAGGACAAAAGGTTTATTGGGCTCACAATTTGGGGGTGTAGTCCATCATGGTGGGGGAGGGATGGAGGAGCAGTTCTCAGTTGTGGCAGCAAGAATATGAAGCTGTTTGCTTATGTCTAGACAGTTCAGGAGACAGAGCTGCATGCCTGCATGCCGGTACTTGGCTGACTCTCTCCTTCCCCTCATTTTTATTCAGTCCAGGACCCCAGTTCAGGAGATGGTGCTGGCTTATGGATAGGTCTTTCTCAGTGTATCCTTTCTGGAAATGTCCTCACAGATACCCCCAAATGTGTTCCTTACTAATGTCCAGGGCTTCTTGATTTAATCAAATTGATAATTAAAATTAACAATCACTATTTCTAACTCTGAAAGCTTTTTCTCTAGGAACCTATGATTCACTTTTAGGTGTCCAGAACCAAGTCTGGAATTGTCAGATAATCATGAAGTGAACTTTATTTTGATGAGGAAACAAATGCTGTCCTGAGGTAGAAACCTGAGCTTTGATCTCTGGAATTCATGTGCACAAGGGCTTCTTATAGATACTGCACTGGGCTTTTCTGAGTCTGAACCTACTCACCAAGAAATTATAGATTTGCTTTCAAATTAAAGGTGTACACAGTGGTAGGACAGCAATAGTACATGGTCAATATACAGTGGGTTATTTCTTCAAATATAACTAAATATGTTAGAAGAAATAAAAATTAGCTTTTGTATTGTTCTGTTATTGATGCACAGAATCTCACTAATTCACACACAATTTGGAATTGATGACTAAGGTCTTGGCACAGTCTTTGATGTCTATATTTATCATAAAAAGCAAAATAAATAGCATGAACAACATGAACCTGCATACAGAAGCAATACAGTATGCAGCTCTGTCACCTGTGTTACCACACTGGCTGTTCTCGAGTATTTTACCAAGGAGAAAGATGAGGCTCATGGTTCTCCTGGTTTAAGTGAGTAACCATGTATCTAAGAGTATCTAAGAAGGTGGATTGAGAATAGGAGCTCGGATCCTGTGCTTTTTTGAGTACCAGGCTTAGGATTTTTCATTCTTTCCCTCAACAGCTATTTCGTGAGCAGCACCATGGGCTCGTTAAAGTAAGCATTATTCCTGTGAGCAATATGCTTATTACTGTATTTACCGGCCAGTCTTCTTTTGAGCTCTAGAGATGTCCACTCAAGGACGGTGCTAACACTTTCCTGGACAAGCAGAGATCCTATATACTTGTGAAATATTCATATGCTTGTAATTCATACTCTCCCAGACTCATGACTGAATTTTATGTATTCCTAAAATGTTTCTCTCCTTAGAGTCAGAATTTGATCTGGGCAGGATTAACCAAGTAGAGTCTTAATAGCAAGATAGCATTGTCTGTTAGAGGATGCTACCGAATACCAGTCCTGAAAACGTTCTTAGGCATTGGACTGATTCCAGAACCACTGAAAATCGGATAGAATCCCAAGGTAAAAATCATCAGAACACTTGAGTGCCAAGAAAGAGGAAGCAGCTGTGAATCTGTGTTATTTTAAAATCCAGGAGCAAAGCCTTCCTTGTGTTTTTTGCTTCTGGTTTCATGTTTTAGAGAGTAGTTGGCTCTTCTACATAAACAAATGCAGTGTTTCCACCTCCGCTGTAATTTCAGTGCCCTGTATGATTCTTAGAGGTGTCAAAAATATTCTTCCTATTTAGCCAGACATAAAACTTGATTCTTCCTGAAATGCCACATGCAAGGTGTCCTTACTGCTTCATTGCTACGGTTATGCTAATTGTAATTTCTTTAAAGTTTTTCTTGCATCTTTGAGATGCCCTGAATTTTTTTTTTTTTTTTTTTGGTCTTTTTGAGACAGGGTCTCCCTGTAGTCCCAGCTGTCCTGGAACTCGCTCTGTAGACCAGTCTGGCCTTGAACTCACAAAGATCAGCCTGCCTCTGCCTCCCGAGTGCTAGGATTAAAGGCATGCGCCACCACGCCCGGCTCGAGATGCCCTAAATATTAAACGCTCCTGTGAAATGTCAGTGAATGGAATCGGGCAACTAACAGAGACAGAAACTGCATTGGCATAGCTAGACGCCAGCATATATAGTGTGGGAAAAATAGTGTAAGATGGGAGAGTTGTGGTATTTTTAAAGACATTTGGCATTTGTTAGTAGTAATACCATAATGCATGATTTCCTTACACATTGTTTAACTTGAAAGAATGGAATTTTTGTTGCAAGAGTTTCCAAAGCCTACAATACACTGGAGGGTTGTGTTTTCTCTGGGTGACTCTTCTGTGCGCAGACTTCATCAGCTTTGCATCAGTTTGTCTATCCTGTTAATCATTCAGTATGTCGTTTCATGTGATGTACCAGGTGTTAAAGCCATGGTCTTCATTGGAGGTTTGCCTTTAAAGGGGATATTGAGCCCCCATACCTTGTATTCTCTGCTTCCCAGCCCCCATGACATGAACAATTCACCCCCACCATGAGCTTTCTTCATAATATCTAGACTCAAAGCAGCAAAGTCAAGTAATCATGAACTGGAGCCTCTGGGATCATGAGCCAAAATACACTTTTCCTCCTTCTGAGTTGATTATCTCAGGTATTTTATCATAGTGACCTCTGGCCAAACTGAGAACTTCAGTGACAGCTCTACACATGGTGAAATGAGGCATTTCTAGTGTGAACACTAGAAATCTATTTTGTCTTCTTCTCACTTGAAAGTCAGACTTATAGAGCATGATCCTTCTGTAGGAATAATTTATGGATCCAGAATCTGGGCTTCAGATTCTCTGACCATTGAAGAAGAGATTTGTTGTTGTTGTTCTCCTCCTCCTCCTCCTCCTCCTCCTCCTCCTCCTCCTCTTCCTCTTCCTCCTCCTCCTCCTCCTCTTCCTCTTCCTCCTTCTTCTTCTAATTTTTGAGATAGGGTCTTTCTGTAGTCCCAGCTGGCCTGGAACTCACTTTGTAGACCAGGCTGGCCTTGAACTCACAGAGATCCACCTGCCTCTGCCTCCCGAGTGCTAGGATTAAAGGTGTGCACCACCACACCAGGTGAGAATTTTTTATGATAGGTAAAGTTGACATTTCCAGGCATTAGAGTAGGTCAAGTAGGAGAAGGCAACCTAGCATGTGGCTTAGGAGTAGAAAACTTGGCTGGCATGTACTGGGCCTTGGGCCATGGGGACTCTCAGTACTGGGAGGAAAAAACTAAAAAAGAATAAAAGAAAAAAAAAAAAAGGTAACCAGAAGAGACTGCCAAAGAAGATTACAAATAAAGACAGACTTATAGTGCCCTGGTAATGTCAGCTCTGCCTCCAAGAGATTCTCTAACAGTTCCATTGATAAAGAACGCTGGGAAGGTGTATCATTGCCAGTTGGAGTGCCGTCCGAGTGGCTGTGCAAGCTGCATTGCCTTTGTGTGCTGAGCGAAATCTCCTAGAGCAGCTCAAATCTATGACTTCTACACATGCAAAATTAGAAGACTGTTTAGTTTTAATACATCTCATCTGCTAAGAAAATAACAATAATTTAGGTGATTTTCTTTGTACACAAACTGGTTAGAATAATTCTCTTGCTCTTGGCTTAGGGCTTTTTATCCCTGATCTGCTAGAAATTAGTCTTGACTGTCAGTCTTTTTTTTTTTTTTTTTTTTTTTTTTTTTTTTTTTGGTCTTTTTGAGACAGGGTCTCCCTGTAGTCCCAGCTGTCCTGGAACTCGCTCTGTAGACCAG